>JAKLMY010000379.1:0-25209 GCA_022814645.1 Ganoderma meredithae | reverse complement strand
CTGACTGAAGAGTAAGTCCCCTTTACTATACCTCTTACTTACTGGTTACTGACTAGTATCTGTAGTCCTTTGTATTTAGCTTACAGGTACTTTGGTAATTCATACTAGTTGTTTGCTCACTGACTAAAGATCCTTTGTATTCGGCTTACAGTCAGATCCTTTGCCTTAACAGCCCAAGTTCATCAGGCAGGCATGGAGAATGCAGCTGCTTCTAGCAGCACCAAGGTGTGCAACACCATGTGCACATCACCCACATTGCTGATACACATCCTGTGATTACCAAGGGTGAGATGGACATGCTGCTGCAGTCACGGGACCTCCACACCCTCCTGCACAAGCCTGTAAAACCCATCTATGTGAGAACTGGTCTAAAAAACCAGTACTCCATGCTCACACAGGCGTTCACCCTTGCAAAGGAACTGGGCATCACGGCAACAACCAAGTGCATCTGCAAGCTCGAGATGCTCATCATGGCCAGCAGCCGCAGCAAGGATGCCATTCAAATGCCAATGACAGAGCAGCATTTCAGGTGCTCTTTGCTAGAATCCTCCACAACACCCAGTAAGGACTTGCGCACCACCAGTCCTGCCATATTGCACAGCCCCATACCCATGGTGGGTAGTAGCACCAGGATTGTCAAGGTGGTCAGCGACAAGGACTCAGACAGCAAGGAGCACAAGCCCAAGCGCCGCCACTACACTTTCAAGTCACACATCAGTCCAAACCTCAGGGAGCACATAGGCATGGTTGCCGAGGCCATAGACATGGATGATGCTATATCTCTCAGGCTCAGCAGTGAAGATGAGCAGGACAATCACAGCAAGAAGTTCTTTGATTATCAATAGTCAGTCTATTCCCCACTACACCATGAGTTGTATGCTAACTGCACACCTCAATTGGCAGTGACTAATGTTGCAAGTTCCTCTCATCGAGTAGATGTATCATGCATACTTGTAGCTGCACCTGTATTATCAGTAGCTACAGAAGATAATTCATGTTGTCACCACTCTACATATGCAGTGTGCGCAAAGTGTAAGGAGAAATTGAAATTATTTGATTGCAATAACAGTGTCTAGATGCTCAACTTAGGAGCGTCGACACACTTTACCTATTTCATAGGTGACTTTGCTGATTTCCACTACTACAAGACCAAATGTCTGCTCAGTACTGCTGACAGCACAACTTACATGACTGGTGAAGGCACTGTCTTCTTACTATTAGAGACAGGCAGAACTTTAAGGCTGACAAACATCACTTTGGTTCCAAATCTTACCAACAAACTCATATCTATGGGTGCTCTTCTGTGAAGCAGAATGTTAGTGCATGCTACTACTGCCAAGATCTCGCTTTACAACAACAATAACCACATTGTTTCTTTTGAACCATGTGAAGTTGGTGATACAATCTATGTAATTTACATGCAGCCTGTTCAGGCATGAAGTATGGTCACCTTGGCAGGCATAGACCATGGTACTCTCCACCATTGCTTAGGTCATCCTTCAGACAATGTGCTGAGACACCTTTGAAAACACACTGAGAAGTGTCCGATTGTTGAGACTTCCAAAAAGAACTCAATTTGCCATGGATGTGCTGAGGGCAAAATGCCATCGCAATCTCACCCAATTGACAATTGGGGTGCATCCAAACCTTTTGAGCTGATCTATGTTGATCTAAAAAGTTTTCCTGTGCCATCATACTACAAGTACCAGCACACAATCCTATTCTGTGATGACTACTTGTCATATGAGATTTGCCTTCACACCAAAGACAATGCACTGCAGTCTACCTGACAATGGTTCTCATATGTCAAGATGTAGTATGGTGTAAAAGTAATCAAGTGGAAATCAGATTCTGGAGGCAAACTCAAATCACTTGCCTTCACCAGCATGCTCAAGGATTGAGGCATCAAGATCATCCCAAGTGCACCTCATATTCATCAACAGAATGGCTATGCAGAGTGAATCATTTATATGCTCATAGACAAGAGTGAGGCCATACAGCATGATGCCTGCATCCCCCAGTCTTGGTGGGAATTCTCCTTCGAACATGCAGCACACTTGTACAACAGGACCCCCACGCATCACCTTGAATGGCAAACACCATATGAACTTTTGAATGGTACTAAGCCAGACATCAGTCATCTATGGATATTTGGTTGTGGAGCATATGTATTCTTGCTACCCAAAATTTGCAAGAACAAATTATCACCCAAGTTAGAACTGATGATTTATCTTGGTGTCAGTGCCAGTAACCACAATCATAAGTTTATGCACTTGCAAAACAATGTCATCTTTACTGCTGCACAAGCATTGTTTGACAAAGACTTGTTTCCAAAGTGCTCACATGATAAGAAGTGACAAGGGCAGCAAGATGTGCCCAAACCAGTTGAACCTGTAAACTAGGCAACTGCTCCTTCTTTACTCCCTGATGATAGTGATGAGCCATGCTGTCCTTCCACAAAACCTTCTACAAAGGGCAAGGGTAAGGTGCAAGACATCGCACCTACACCAGCTCTAGCTGTACCCCCTGTACCATCTCAACCTCATACACAGCACAGGGAGAATGTACTAGTAGTGCAACACTCTATGCCACTGCAACCTCCTCTGGTTAAAAGGCAAGTTATGGAAGGATTGTGACAGCCTGCAAGGGAGCAGAAAATACCAGTTCATGAAGGCAATGTCTATCGTGAATCATGACACCCTACAGACATTTCTAAGGATATTGAGAAACAGGGATCGTGGAAACGAATGATTGGTGAACAACTGAGTTGCTCTCGGACTGCACCTCCTTCAAGGGATGAACAGGTTCCTAGACCTAGTTACACCTGATCACTTCCACAATCACATCAAAGATCTGCTGAACACAATCTACCCATTCTACTTCCACCTTCGATGCACACACACAGGGAACCTACCCCTGTAATCTCATCTAGTAGTAGCAATGATGAAGAAGAGGAGGACTTGGGCTCAGACCCAATACCTGCAGATGTCCTACCTCAACCTTAACCTTTAGCTCCTAGTCTAGATCACTCAGACCCTAACGAAAATGATGATGATGACAATGACAAGGAAGAAGAAGATGATGACAAGTCTGATAAAGACAAGTCAGGTCAATTGTCAGAAGAAGTCAAAGGTGTCTTGCGTGCTCTTAGAACTGATGAGGCACAACTATGCCAGGAAGGGGGAGCTAGTCTCATCCAATTCCTCATTACAAAAGTGATTCCACCAAATGAGGGGGAGAAAGTACCGCCATCTAATGTGTGTGAGTGGACTTACTGTGACATCACCAGCCTACCAAAGGCTGAGCAAAAGGAGTGGTTTACCACTTGCCACAAAGAACTAGAGGCCCTCTGCAGGCACGATGTTTATGACCTGGTTGACCATCCAAAAGGATGTAAGGTCATGAAAACTGCTGGGTATTTGATGTCAAAACTGATGGTTGTAAGAAAGCCAGACTTGTAGCGAAAGGCTTCTCCTAGGTCAAAGTTGAAGACTTCAACAAGATATTCTCTCCAGTTGTACACTTTGAGACAGTCCATCTCATTATAGCACTTGCAGCACTCGAGGACTGGCACATCTCAGGACTCGACGTGTGCAGTGCCTACTTATATGGCAAACTGGATGAAGAAATCTACCTGGAGCAGCCAGAAGGATTTCACATTTCTGGCTCTGAGCACAAAGTCTTCAGATTGAAGCATGCTCTATATGGACTTAAGCAGGCAGGTTTAGCATGGTGGTGCACCTTGTCTAAGTCCATGAGGTTGATGGGTTACAAAAGACTCACCAATGATGCAGGATTGTACCTCTACAAATGTCGCTCTAATGGTGAACTTGTAGTTGTAATCATCTATGTTGATGATGCACTTTTCTGTGGGCATGACAAGAAGCTTGTAGCTCTGCTTAAAGCTTGCTTCATGAAGAAATGGGAATGTCACGATCTTGGCGATGCCAAAGAGTTCTTGTGCATGCACATTACTCACATAGGCCAAAAGATCTTCTTAGATCAGCACACATATTTGGAGAAAGTACTGCACTGCTGCAGCATGACAAACATATGACCAGCTTTAACTCCACTCCCTGTAGGTTACATACCTGCACACAACACAGGACAATCTGTGCCAGAACTTCATTCTAGGTATCAGAAAGTCATCGGCTCTCTACTCTACCTCATGTTGGGTACAAGACCAGATTTAACTTTTGCTGTAACCAAATTGGCACAATATGCTGTGAACCTGACCGAGGATTATCTTAGCAAGGCACTCCACATCTGCCACTACCTCATCGGAACCAAGAAATATGCCTTGGTTTATGACAGCAATTCTCAGCTCAGCTTAACAGCTGGGACTGATAGTGATTGGGCTTCAGACCCTTACACTTGATGCTTGCAAACTGGCTTCATGCTGAAGTTAGCAAACTGTGCATTCTCGTGGGTTTCACATGCACAGAAGACAATTGCCCTCTCCTCTACCAAGGCTAAGTATATGGCAATGAGTGATTGTAGTTGCCAGATAGTCTAGGTTCACAACCTGCTTGCTGAACTTGGTTATCATCTTGGTCATGTACCATTGTCTGGAGACAATCAAGGCTCTATTCATATTGGACAAAATGCTGTCATAGAGTTGAGGTCCAAGCACATTGACATCTGCTACCACTACATCTATGAAGTGTATGATCAAGGCATCACTGACATATTCTATGTTGAAGGGACTAACAATCCCACTGATATTTTTACCAAGAACTTAGTTTCACCACTTCTGTCCCTATCTTGGTTTGCATTTCTCTAAGGCTGCCTAGAGAGTGCCATATCCACTTGTGTACTTGTGAGTGTGTACTTAGTGAGGGGGAGTGTTGAACGTGCATAGCCAAGCACAGCATGCACTGCATAGCTGTGTACACAGATATCAGCACAGCCCTATATCTTATCTATCTGCACAGGTGCTGTATAGCCGCCCCACATGATCATCTCATGTGCTGCACTGCTCATCTATCCAGATGTTCCTGGCAGTGTGTTCCTGTACTGTATAGCCTTACTAATACAGTACATCTTGTAGTATATATATATGGCCCTCATTGGCCCTAATAGATACAGAAATTCTCTCTCTCTTCTTCTCACTTATACAAGCCTCTACCTCACACTAGCCAGGTGAGTATGTGTGCACACTGCATGTAGTGCCCTCTCCATAGTGGGCATCCCTGTTACATGACGTGACAGTGATGGTATGTAGTACAGGACTCGCTCACTGCCTCGGTTCATCATTTGTGTGTTGTATTACTATCACTGCCACAGACTCTGCCTTGAGCATGGCCTCTTACCTATTCTCTGCATGCACTGCCTACTGTACCCCAGCCCCAGCTATACTTAGCCATACTGGACTGTCAGTTATCTATTGTTCTTGTTTTCTATTGTCCAAACTGCTATTGTTCAGACTGCTATTGTTCTCCTCCTGTATATATAGTGACATCTGAGCTGAGCATCCCTCAGCTCAACCTAGTTATACATTGCCTTGTATCTCTCGACTTCTTGGGCCAACCAGCCCCTGACCAGTCACGAGCCCTCGACCCTTGATGATGACTTGACGCTTAGTGCTACGACCTCGTGACCATCACGGGCCTATTGTAACAATCCCCCACTATGTTCAACATAGAGCCCAAGTCCACACTTGGGCTTCCAATGCTCATGGCCGTGCACAACTGGTTTATCGACAAAGTACATCATAGATGTTCATGACAGACTTGGAAGGGCAAACAATGAGGTGGAGGCTATGTTAGGAGTATTTGATGGTGGCTGGTGACAGTCCCAACCGTCCACGACCGCCCGCTCCGCTCCGAGATCCTCGTGATGGTATTCCACATCAACATCCATAAGAAGCTGGAGGATGACCATCAGACTAGGAAGCTGGTCCGGGGGGTTCGTAGGGCTCTTCGGGAGGCATTTGGCAAGGGTGTCGAGGGGCCGAAGTGGTTCTGGGATGACGCTTGTGTGGCGCAGGGTAAGCAGTCATTCAGGTTGTGCTTCAGTCATATATGTTGCTCACTCATTCGCTGGTTCACAGGGCTCACCCATACATACCTTTCGACGAAGCTTATCCCGCTGGTTGTCCTATGGCTAGTACGAGGGACGACGACTGCAGTGTTAGAATTGTACGTCACACTGGCAGTCTGTGTATATAGAGCATGTGTTTGGACCATAGCGAATCTGTACACAATGAACACGTGATGTATACCCACCACAGCGGCGTACGCGCCTGTGAGGCTCTCGAATTCGTGAAGTAGTACGTGTCCGCAAGCAGCGTATTCGGAGCTTGTTCCGCCACTGTGTCGCACACCAGGGGGAGCGCCTCGGGCTGGGGCTGGTGCATGTTGAAGAACTTGAGCTCGATTGACATCTGCCGTGTCCAGCCGATCCTTGTTCCCCAGGAGGTAACATTGGACGGTGGCATGCACCTGGGGCGCGTCAGCGCACAACGGGAGCGCGTCCGTCCAATGCGCGAAGAACAGACCGAGGATGCTCGTCCGCTACCTGATCTCATCTGGGAATCGTGCCCGCGGAGATGGAGAACTTGGTGTTGAGGATTCTCACTGAGAGAGTGCTGGTTGTTGAGTTCCGAGTCGTAGAGGTCGCGGACCCGCATGGCATGCATCACCGTCGACGGGGACAACGGTGCCCACGAACACCTCCCTCTCTTCAATGCCGTAGCCGTAGACCATGTAGAGCAGGTGGGCCGGGGACCTGATCCAGAGTGCTGTCATGTGTGGGGACTTGAATTTGGCCGCTGCAGGCTCCGCACTCGTAAATGCAGTGAAAGTCAAACCATGATGGTCTGGAGGACAGTGTGCATTCATATTCATTCGTCAAAACAGATAGGGTGAAGGAGACGCACTATATACGTTCTTCAACCGTTGTTGTCTCGTCAAGGGTAATCATAGTCCGAGTATGCCGCAGGGAGCCTGGAGGGATGTAAAGGACGTGGACACGGACGTCGGCGCCTGTTTCTGGTGGTTGTGGCGGCACCGAAGGTCTCACGGTCTTCCTAGTCCCAACTACGACGTTGTTTCTTCCCCCATCTCGCACGTTTCCCGAATCCTCGTCCCAATCGTAATGATACAGCCACATGAACCCATAGTTGTGGTTGATTCGGCAGGAATTAACGCGGAAGAGGCACCTGCTGAACCATCCGTGTCGAATGAACCGTCTCAGATCCGGAAGCAAGTAAGTTATTTCAGCCCCATTGACTCATTATAGCTGCTGGTTCAACATGCAACTGACGGTTATATCATCCAAGCTTCCAATAGATTTGAAGTCCTGGCGAGGTCCTTCCAGTAAGGACAAGAGCCGAGAGCCTATGGAGGCGATCTGGAAGATTCTCAGTCCTTTCTTTGCGGAGCGTGGTTACACATTGTGGCCACATCGATGCTTTTTCATGACTGCCGAGCACGAGGAAGGCGTGGTGGCGAACGGATATATGCATACCACCCCTTATCGTGCCTACGACGATTCGTCTTCGGGTAGCATCTTGGGCGTCCTCTCATACGAGTACAAAGTAAGTAGTAGTCATCCTGTTGTAGGCTGCTTCCCATCGAGCATCGAACCTTAACGGACATCCACAGAACGCCCTCACCCGGGCCGCTCGCGCGTCAGACGGAAGGGACGTCATGTTCAGGGTGTTGGCGATTGGTGGGGAAGGGCGGGAACATGTGGACTTCCTGAAGATGTTCGCCAGAGGGCCGTACAGCCTTCTTACCGCGAATCATACTCTGCCGCTGTTGGATTTGATAGAGCTCGAGGACGTCACCTTTGCCGTTTTCCCGAAAGTGGGAAAGTCGTGTTCGGAAGTGTACAGCACCTGGGCCCAGTCGTCCGTCGACGACATCCTGGACATGATCGGACAATGTCTGGAGGTACGAGTTTCACCAGCATCTCGAGCAAACGACTTACAGGCTCTTGTCTTTTTGCATCACCACGGGGTTGCGCACAGAGTGAGTAACTCGACACTCTGGTCCTTTCATTTTCTTACCTGCTGGGCCTCAGGATGCGTTCAAAGACAACTTCGTCATCCAATGGGTCCCCGAGTCGCTCCATCTCAAGTGCCATGTGCCTACTTCCCGACCTCGTGTCTACATGATTGACTTCGAGCTCGCCATCCGCTTTCCTGTAGACATGCCTCCAGAGGAACGTGTCTGTGTCGGCCCGCCGTATGGAGGCTCACTTCCCGGCCACAGCGGACGTCCCATGCCCCCGGAAGTCCTGTCCGGAAAGCCTTACGACCCGTTCAAGCTTGACGTCTGGCAACTCGGGACCAGTATCAACGACTTCAAGGTAAGCAATCACCGAGCATTTCCATCGCATTTCCACAATATTGACATCTCTCTTTGCAGAGCACCATTCCGGAGATCGATGCAGTGCTGGTATCGATGACAGAACCAGACCCCGCCACCAGGGCCACTGCGTACGAGGCCATGAAAGCTCTCCTTGGCGCCATAAACGCGATCCCACCAGTATCACTCATTATCAAGCCCGAGCTGGTGCCGCGGAAATTAGTGAGGCTTACTACTTGATATTTTGCCCTCATCCGTGTACCTCCTCGTTGAAATCATAATCACCATCATGTGCCGCGCGCCCACATAGGCGATGTGGCGGACTTGTAACTTCTACTCCGAACCACACGCGGTTCGCAGCCTCGAGGTTTGTATCTCAAATCACAGACGTCGATGTTTTCGGAGCGAATGACTGATCGTGGAATTTATCGACGAGTCACCGACGAGAATGGCGCTTCATTTCATCTATATCTGTGTATTTGGTTCGCGTATAGTGGTGACAGAGAACCGCCCACCGTCCATCTCACCCAATCTGCGCCCAGCCATCCACTCCACCAAATAATACCTGCCTGCTTGGCTTCTCGCCGTGATGGATGGCACCTCAACGCACTGAGAAAGCTCCCCATTGTGTTCCACTGGGGTGAAGAGGCAATATCTGGTTCCTGTCAATGCTCCTGTGACACATACTCTGGATTTTTGGTGCTGTCTAGTCTACGGGCCCGTGCTCGATCTCGGCATTCACGTCAGAAAATATATAAGCACTTGGCACAACCACTGTTGCTCCAGGCTCGACGCAACGTTCTCCCCGCGTTGCATTGAGGACTTCTTGAATCCCCCGCACTCTCTTCCCCATACCTTCCGCACAAAGGTAAAGGTTCACAACTTCCGTCGACCCTTACAGCTGCAAGCATGCAAGCCAATACTTCGACTTCACAGCAGCCCGCAGATGGGAATCCTCAACAAGAACAACCCGTACTGATGCACAAGTCGATGCTTGGTCCATCCGCATGTCCAATTTCCTACATGCGACAGGGTATATCACACGTCATACGCTCACAAACCGGCACCAGGGATATCGTTACAGAGTCGTGTACGGAAACTTTAGCTATGTTGGAGCTGCGTTCGATTCGATTGAAAGCTCTGGAGGGGTGCGTCCCTCTGTGGGTAGTGGATCGGCTTGGTGCTGACTTGACCCATCGGCATCCGGGGGTCGGACCATGCAGGTGGTCCTCCGCTTGCTGTTCCTAGGAGATCAAACTCGAGACTTCTCTCGCAATGACTGTGTGGTCACCTCGTAAGATTAGCTTTGCGTGCCGTTCTTGCGTCTAATCGCTTACCTTCCTTTGCAAGGGCTCCGGTTACCATCGCTCCTCCCCCGGAAGCGGGGATAGTCCGGCGTCGGCGTCGCAATGTGCAATACCCGGCACCGCCTTAGGGTAGAACCGGCGGACGACCCTCTCTTGGGAACCGTGAAGCCCATTGTCCAACGGTAGACTCCTTGTTGTAATGTGTATGAAGTTCTGTGTAAAGTGATAACCCAAGTGTTGAATGTAAGAACGGATTGTTGAATGTGAATAAGTGCATACGCACATTTTACCATTGAGTGTGTTCAGCTAAACGCAGCGCAGACTCGTGCGTGTATTGCTACGCCATGACATAGTGAGATCCGCGGAGTAGGGCTCACAGCGGCGGCCAACATCCGTAGGACTGGTCTTCCGTTGGGCATGTGCGTGTGCCGGCAATAATCCTGGCCGCCTTTAAGTACGAAATCGTTGCCATGGTAGTCGGGGACCATCGTGGATGCAGAAAATAGAGTGCCAACTTCAATTCGTCGGAGTCGCAGTAGCCCAGGGCCCACGCCACAATGATGCAGGCGCCCGTAGCCGCCTTCCGCGGACCACCCGCCGCCCACCGCCGCCCCGCTCCTTGACTTCCTCCCCCGACCTCGTCTCCCGACAACGATCGCCAAACGTTAATCGCATGCGGAATGTCATATAAGCCCCCGTGCTGGAAACACAGTTGCACTCCCTCGTCTGTCGATAACTGAGACTCAACAACAACGTCCGAGCGTACAGCACTGGCTATCGGTTGACCGAGTCATGACGGCAGCTGGAGGTACGTGCCCGCAGTTCCTAGCACCCCACACCTCGGCGTGAGCTGTACAGAGGGCATGCATGTGTCCCAAAATTCAGAGACTGACATCGAAGAGATCTGAGAGCTCCGCAAGCCCTTTACACGAGAGCGAAACGTCTAATTTCACTCGAATTGTGACGCATATAGTACTAGCAGCCCAACTCAGTGTTGTCCTCGAATTTCACCTCGGACGGCACATATTGATTTTTGACGTTCAGCGCTCAGCGCTCACCCAAGGCCCACTGATGAGAGCGGTACGTATACCTCGTTGCTCTCATCGATCACAGTCGTGTCAATCCGATCCCAGAAGCTTCCGAGTCGGGGTCGCCAAAGGTAGTGACTCTTGCAGATTTTTCGTGTCCAGTTGCTCAAATATCCAACCTTTCTCTTGTAATCTTCAGATTCCTGGCAGAATGGCCACTGTTGAACCTAGTACTATGGTCGATTCCGACTCAACAAACGCGGGGGCCGATACTGAAATATCAACCCTCAACGGATCCACAATAAGGCGGCAGGTAAGTCTATCGGGGCCATCAGTTTGACGTAGCATCACTGACGATGGGTGATCCTTTATCGCAACACTAAGCTCCCGATAGACTTCGAGACTTGGAGAGGTCCCCTCGATGCGGACACTTCAGAGCATACGGAAGCCATCTGGAAGGTCCTCGGCCCTTTCTTTGCAGATCGTGGTTACACACTGTGGCCGAATGGCCATATTTTTATGTCTACTTCATCTGTGGACGACGTATCTGCGAATGGGTACATGTACGACGCTAGCCCTTTCCGCGAGTCCGATAAATCGTGGGATAGCCTTCACCCTATCCTCTCATACAAGTCCAGAGTAAGCAGTCTTGTCGTCATTCGGTGGCTAGCATCCACGGTTAACACATCCCCACAGAACGCCTTGACACGAGCGGCCCGCATGTCCAACGGACGAGACGTGGTCCTCAAGGTGCTAGCAATCGGCGAGGAAGGGAAGGAGCATCTTGAGATCCTCGACATGCTCGCCAGGGGACCGTACAGCCTTATCACCGCAAACCATACCCTGCCGTTGTTAGATTTGATTGTCCTTGACGACATCACGTTCGGCGTCTTCCCGAAGGTCGGGTATTCCTGCTCGGAGATATATGGTGGCTGGGCTAAGTCGTCCGTGAGGGACGTCCTGGAGCTTATCACACAGTGCTTGGAGGTATGGATGTCGCTAGCACACGCATTCTATTCTCGAGGAGCAACTTAGCTGACAACTGGTTGCTAGGCTCTCGTATTCTTGCATTACTCCGTCCAGGTTGCCCACAGGGTGAGCATTTGCGTTGCAGACCCAACAATGTCATTTCTTACTGTCGGTGCACCAGGATGTGTTCAAGGACAACTTCGTCATCCAATGGCTGCCAGAGACGCTTCGTGTCGAGCGCGGACTGACTGCATCCCGTCCACGGGTCTACGTGATCGGGTTCGACCTCGCGGTCAGCTTCCCTGAGGACAGTCCGCCAGAGGAGCACGTATGTACAGGAGCGGTTCCATCCCGAGGTTCGCTTTTAGGCGGCACCAAGCGCCCCGTGGCCCCGGAAACCCTTTCAGACAAGCCTTACGACCCCTTCAAGGTGGATGTCTGGCAGCTCGGGACGAGCTTTAGCGACTTCAAGGTACTTACGCTCTCGTCGCTATTCACTTGTTTCGTAGTCGCCCTGCTGACCATCTCTTTTTTTTGGTCTCAGAGCACCATACCGGCGATCGACAGGGTTCTGGAATCGCTGACTGACCCAGATCCTGCCGCGCGACCCACGGCGTACGAGGGGATGACGGCTCTCCTCAACGCTGTCAGTGAGATGCCGCCAGTGTCCCTGCTCATTGAGCCCCATCTAGAGCCGCGGCGACTCGAACCTGAACCTGGATCTGGACCGGCGACGCCCTGAGTTGTTTTAGGTACTACTTATGTGCTGCTCGTGTATCGGCGCGCTCGCTAGACCAAGCCTGTAGCTCAAGAGCGTGATATTCGGCGCATATACGAAAGCGCAATTCTGCGCCGTTAAGTTTTAACTGAATCGCCGCTAATCATCCTGATGCCCCATTCACTCGAACGGGAACCTTCTTTTCGGCTACTTATCTGAAGGCAGGAGTTAAGGGCCTCTGGCACTGGTAGTATCTGAGGGCACAGAAGGGAGTTCATGGCATTCTGGGGTTTGTTGACTCGGCGTGAGTACTAATGCTCAGCCTAAGTAAAGCACACTATCACAAACCCTCTGATCGACGTCCATCAGCAGTGGCAAGCCACTTATCGGATAGGATGTCAAATCAGCATCAGTCAGTGCCATGTGCGCTCTGAATGGCGTACAGGCGGCGCATAGTGGCTAGATGGAGTACAAGGACGCAGGCGCCTGCTTTGAACGATCAACCTGCCAACTCGTTGATCATGGTACACTCCGGCCTCCCACGCTCTTTCCACTCATTCTTCGTCGACCGCCGTTGTTGCCCCCGCGCGTTGCCCAGGCCATCCAGCTCGTATATCGAATAATGTCTACCTCTGAGCCCGACCTTGGGGTTGATTCAGCGAGAGCTTAGTCGCCAGCCAAACCATCCGGATCCGTGGCGCTCGAACCGTCTGTGCTGCGGAAACAGGTGAGTATTCCAACGTCATTCCGCTGATGCTCAGCATGGAGAACTGACGGCATCGTCTACGTTTACGTACGTTAAGCTCCCGGCAGACCTGAAGACTTGAAGAGGTCCGTCGGGGAAGGACCGATCCAACGAGCCCGCAGAAGCCATCTGGAAGCTGCTCGAGCCCTTCTTCGCGGAGCGTGGCTACACTTTGTGGCATCACTGCTACTTCTTCATGACAGCCGGGCCCCAGCGTGGCGTCGTGCCGAACAGATACATGCATGCGACCGACCCCTCACCGCGCATTCGAACAATATCGGGCAGTATTCAAGGAGCCCTCTCGTACGAGCATCGGGTAGGCAGACTCGCCGCCACCGTCCAATTTCCATCACCGAACGTTGACGCATTCTCACAGAACGCCCTCACCCGGGCCGCTCGTGCGTCCGATGGACGCGATGTAGTCTTCAGGGTGCTGGCAATTGGCGAAGAAGGGAGAGAGCACGTGAAATTGCTCGACGACTTCGCGAGGGGGTCGTACGCCATTATCAGTTCCAACCACACGCTGCCGTTGTTGGAGCTGATAGAGCTTGAGGACATCACGTTCGGGGTGTTCCCAAAGGTGGGCAGGTCGTGTTCGGAGCTGTATAACGCCTGGGCAGAATCATCCGTCGGCGACATTCTGGACATGATCGCACAGTGCCTGGAGGTATGAATGTCATTTACGTGCATGCTTTCGGGATGCAACTGACTGTCCGCCGAGAGGCTCTCGTATTCTTGCATGCTTGCGGGGTTGCACATAGGGTAGGCAGCTGTGCGTTCGTATCCTTTCGCATACTTACATGTGGTACACCAGGACGCATTCAACGACAACTCCGTGATACAGTGGGTCCCCGAGTCGCTTCGCCTTGAATATCACTCGCCTTCCTCCCGCCCACGCGTGTACATGATCGACTTCGAGCTCGCGGTGTGTTTCTCTTTGGATAGCCCTGAGGAGGACCGTGTCTGCGTGGGACGGCCGTCTGGCGGGTCGCTCCCAGGTTCCAGCGGACGCCCAATGCCACCCGAAGTCCTTTCAGGCAAACCTTACGACCCTTTCGAGTTAGACGTCTGGCAGCTCGGAAAGAGTGTCAGTGACTTCAAGGTGCCTTTCATCGACTCCGTCATTTCTGTGTGCTGATTACCTCCGTGGGTGTTTTAGAGTACCATCCCGGAGATCGACAAAGTGTTGGTATCAATGATGGACCCCGACCCCGCCACACGACCCACTGCTTACGAGGCCATGAGGGCTCTCCTTGACGCTATTGGTGCCATACCTCCGGCGGCCCTTCTTATTGAGCCGGAGGTCGTGCCACCAAAGCTAGTAACACTTTGAAATATTTCTTTCGTCCGTATATCTGTATCGTACTTGCTTTTCCTGAGAATGACAATGGGCCAAGCCGGCATGTGCGACGGAGTAGATTTGTAACTTCGGTTCTGAGAGAGATGCAGTTCACAACGTCAAAGGCTTGCAGCTATCGGATTGACTTTTCGCGCATTTCAAATACGAGATCATCCTCAGGAAATAGCTATCCTGGGCTTGAAGAACGAGTCAACGACGACCAAACTGGCGTAATAATATCTATATATTTGGTTCGTAAGTGGCGTCTCCATGATCCGGCTCCGCCTATATTCCACCTCGCCGAGGCCAGCCCTCACCTTCGCCCAAGTACAACAGACCATACTGCTTCTCGACTTGATGGATAGCGCATCGACGGCACTAGGAACTGTCCCAAATATTCTCCATTGGGGCCAAGAGACACTGTCAGATTTCTGCTGTGCCTTTTCCGTAGAAACCTTTTTGTCGAAGGTCCTTGCCTTGAGCTGACGCCGCTTCTCTCCGGCCGTGTATATAAGAGATGGGGCACAGGCTTCTCCGCTACAGGCTCGACGCAGCGTTCTCTCCACGCTGTATTCGGGATTGCTCGAATCCTCGTCCGCTCTCGATTACCTTCCGCTCTTCGCCAAGACCCGCCTACTGCCACAGTGCCGCCACCGTGACCATCGGCGACAATGCAGTCCAACACTTCCATTTCATAGCAGTCCTCGACGGGAGGCTCTCACCAGCAGCAACAGCAGCAGCCTGTGCAGCCATGGAAGGGGAGGCTTCAAGGTCCTGTCGTATGTTCAGCCCCTCTTTGCACCATGAACCACTAGGTCACTTGACTTACCGCGGCTGTGCTCCCACAATGGCTCCTACCGAGTCGTCGTCCAGAATGTGGTCTATGTTGGAGTTGCGATCGAGGCGGTCGAAAGTTCCGGAGGGGTGAGTCTTCACAGTATCCAGCAAGCGTTGTCTACCGCGCCAACAAACGGCGTACGTAGGAGTACATCGTCTTGCGGTTCCTGGGCAATGAACGGAGGAACATCTTGCGAGAGAGACGTGAACTTACTAAGTAAGAACAAGAACATATTTCGCATGGTACACGCATGCGATAACTCAGCTTGTTAACAGCGAGGCGATTACTGTGGCTCCGCCCGGACCCCCTGAGCCTATCCCGAACGCGCTTCGAGGGGGGTACGACCCAGACCCCCGCATTTTCCTGGGAAAAGTCACACTGCCAAGTGAGCCTTCTGCGAACAAACTCATCATCATGGAGCTGACGGTCCTTACTTACTACAGTGGTCGGCCGTATTTGAACCAGTGATGATGACCGCCAGCGCTCGCCTCAAGGCCATTGGCGTGGAGGAGATGTCGTTTGAGGCAATGCCTCGTGTTATGTGATAGCAAGTTGTGTACAAACTGTAACAGTGAATGAGTCGTTCGGTGTAAATAAAGACACATGATCTCGAGGAACCTACACTGAGGTTTGTAAACATCAGGCCCCCGTCATTGTGAGCAGTCAGCACCAGACACCGTGGGGAACTTGAAGGCGGCAACCGTCTTCGCGTCCTCCTGGCGCACCGACGCAGACACGAGGAACGCAGCACGCAGCATCCTCAACAGCGGGCCCCTGCGCGTCTCGGTCCCCCGGTGCCTCCTGCAGGACAGTCTCGGCTGGGACTCCACGCGCACCGCGCGCCGCGCCACTGTCTGACGGCGTAGGAACGACATGGCACTTCTGCGCTCGCGGAATCCCTTTTAACTTGAATGCATGGTACACACTGCCCGCACGGCACATCAATTTGAAGTCCCCCCTTGCAAGTGTGTGGTGCTGCCTCGTATCGCAGAGCTCGTCGAGCCGTCGGGCCCCCAGAGGTCGGACTCGGAGTCTCCGAGTCCGGTGGTCCACAGGCTTCAGGACGACCCAACGGGGTGGCGATGGATGGCCATGCGGTCGGCCGGGCGGGGTTTGTGCTCATCTCGGCCGCGCGACACATCGCATGCTGCTAGACGAGGACGAGTTTAAAGACTTGGTGTCCTCTGGTCTGTGGATCGCTGTGGATGGACAGCGATCTCCGGGGGCTCAAGCTTTCAAGGGCCAAGGGGCTCTCGATGGCGTTGTCGGCTTCGATGCAGCTTTAGGCCAGTAGCCTCACGAGCACCAGCGGGTGGTGGTGGCTGGATGCTGATACTGCACATTCAGTCTCATGGTACACGGGGTTTGAACGACGTTACATGCAAGATGGACATAACACGCACGGTGTGTTCCGCACATTCCAGCTTCAACTATCCGGGTACCCGGCGGAGTACATGCGCCGTTGAGAATGCGCCGGCGACACAAACAGGCAGTAGAAAATAAGACAGCGGAGCAAAGGGCGACTCTGGCGGATACCGGAAAACAACACAGAGGATGCTTGAAACGACTCCTATCATACTCGTTACAGCCGTCGGAATGCATGAAGGGACAGCCTTGGGCCTTGGCCTGCGAAGCACACACACACACCTCAAAGCTCGGTGAACTCTTCGATCTCCCACCACGACGGCTTCGCCCCGAGGAACTCCGCCAGCATGTCGATGCTCTCCTGCGTGATCCTGTTGATATACGCCTCCCTGTCCAGCCGCAACAGCCCGACGATGAACGTGGCCTCGCCAACCTCGGCTTCAATGGAGGGGTCCGCGTCCTTGTTCCGCTGCGCAATGACCGCGATGGGGATGCGGATGTCCGGCCGGTCGGTCACGTCACGGATGAACTCGACCGCAGCGAGAAACAGGTGCGGGTCGCACGGGTCCCGCCCGGCGAGCTCCTCCGGGAAACACCTGATGATCATCTTCTCGACGGTGAGGTCCCCAGCGTAGAAGCCGTAGTAAAGGCAGCGTGTCCTGGTTGCGCGAACCTCGTCGATTGGTGGCAGCGGCCGGACGTTGACCTGGGTGGGATTGGTCGTGCGGCGGTAGTAGCACCTCTGGTGCCGGGGCCGGGGGGGGGCGCGTTCTCGGGCTGTGGCTGCGGCTCTGGCGTGGTCGCAGCAGCTTGGGCGGGCTCATCGAGCTACGTAGACAGTCCGCCGGGCCCGCCGTCAGTCTGAAGACAATGGCCGCACTACAGACGAGAGAGAGCTCACCGAGAGACCTTGTAGCCGAGCGGTAATGGATGGCATCGTGAAAGAACGGCGTGTACTCGGATGATAGGCGGAGGAGAACTGAAGTGGGCGAGTGCTGAGCCTCTGCAGTTCGCGTTGCTGGCGGTTGAACCGACCTGACACGGTCACGTGGGACGCGTACCCTGCGCTGTCACGTCGCCCGTCCATTTCTTGGTTCTCTTCCACCGAGCTCCTGTGCGCCACATATCCCTCTACTGGTCACTGGATTCCGTGCAGAATGACTGGTAGGGTTCGTAACTACGGTCATGAGAGAGTGACCCCCATGGCACTCGACCCGGGCGCGGATGGCTGACCGCATCGTATGCCTGCCTTCAGATACACGCTCGTCGTGGTTCCCGCGTCCGCACACTGGAAACCCTCCACCGCAGTGTCAGAGTTATGTCACAAAAAACACGCCCGCAGTCCTCAGCTTATGTAGTACACTTCCAGTGGTTGCAAACGGCACCGGTGGCTGAGCGGGAGGTCATGCATCATGCGTCAGCCATCAGGTGGCATGAAGACGTCGAGATCCTCGTGCTTGCCTTGTGACCTGCGCCGACTGTGTCGCACCGCGCCGGGAGATGCAAACGTGCGCCCATGGGAGTGATACGTTGCGGAACGCGTTGTGAACTTGTTCGATCTGTATGCGATTGGTTGCATGATGCAGCCAGAAGTATCCGGTTGATAACACCTTAGGCCGCCCCGTGCTGGCCTCCATGCCACCGTAAACAAATAAATCTATCTGTATGTCTGTCCAGACATCTATTCATCTGTCTGTCTGGAACACGGTGAAACTAGGCTTGCTCCTGCATACCATGTGGTGGGCTGTGAGTTGGGATAGTCTCACTGTTTATGACCGTCAGGATTGCATCCACCAACCGACTCGTACCACGGCAAACAGAGTTGCCATATACGTCCTTGACTAGCGTCGAAATGGGCGGCCGGTGGCGGTGGGCACGAGAATGAGAATGAGTCGTGAAGGCTGTGTTGGATATTTTTGCGGGCCCCTTCCAAATACAAGGGAGTCGGTGGCCGGAGCAGTAGCTCGTTGGGGCGGGATCGGACGAATGTGACTTGTCGATCGGACGATGAGAGCGCACAATAAGCTTTTCACTTCAACAAGGGCAGGCTGCTTTGGTGCTACAAAACGGCGCATTTCCTTCCCCTTTGTTCTCGTGCCTGACCCTTGGTCCCCGCGGCACCTCTGTTGAGCATGTCGCGTCGGTCGCCACAACACGTGAAACGACCTTACGAAGACGTATAAAAGGAGACCCTCGTGGAACAGGGTCGGCAGTCCCTCCTCCGCCCCCGCCTCCCCCCTTCGCCCCTCACCGCTACGCCCACGACTACGTTCCATCCCAAACCACATAAAAATGTCGAACGCAGACGATCGCTACGACCCAAACTCACCGGTGAGTACTCGAGTTTGAACAAGCCCTTGCGCATTGTTGATAGCGAGTGCCTGCTAGGTGGACACCGAGCCTCATGGGATTAGCACAACCATCATTGCACCCACACCCCCTGGCTCGCCGGAACCCCAAAATAGGAGGTCCTAGGATCCTGTAGTCCAGGTGAGCAACGCCAACTCATGTTCCCCGGTCCACTCTGAGTGTATTTTTGATATTCAGGTGCCAGGATCTGGTTGCGGAGGACTGAGACGTTCATCTTGTACGGCGCGCTGCGAGCGCGGTAGTATGACGGAATGAAGCAGCGTCCGAGTTCTGATAGTAATAGCCGTAGTTTCGAGTGTGTTGCAAAATTGTACAACTTGTTTCATCGAAAACCCGTTCCCGAGTGCGTTCGACAAGCCCGCTGGTGGAGAGACGGTGGTTGAGAGGAAAGCCTTTTTGAGTTTCGACGACCACGCGGGCTTCAGCAGGTGACCGTGTGATTGGACTCAGCGCCGCGATCGGGAATGGGAAAGCGCGGTGACCACACGACATCACCGCTGCCGAGATCGTCACCGCTCGCCGCCTTCAGCCACAATCGCCCTCCCTCTCCCCCTTCAACTTCCCTTTCCTTCCTTCATCTCGTCTCTCTACTTATAACTCTCGCCATCCCCTCCGACGCCGACGCCGCATGCTGCCCGATGCCCAGACCGTCGACGCTCTCGGGGACGACACGCTCCTCAACTTCAACAGCTCGCTCCTGCTCGACACCACTGTGAAGCTCGCACACCGCCTCCTCGGCCTCCCTTCACGCGCCCTCGCACGGCTCCGCCGCCTTGACGACATGGCACTCGAGCTCCACGTCGCAGCGCAGGAAACGGGTTCGGGAACGCCGGGATACAGGAGGCATCGGAGTGCGGGGCAGGGGCATGGGGGCGTCGCGCCTATGCCTATGCCTGGGCCGTGGGGGTTCCTCACGTCCGGCTACTTCCTTGGGCTGTTTGTGATGGTGAGTGTGTTCGTTTTTAGGCTGCGATTGTGGATGTGCGATCTGTGAGGCAAAATGGGGCCATTGTCGTGCAGCGGACAGGCTGCGGTGAACGGAGGACATCCGCTGCTCTGTCGTACGACTATCTTGGCGCGAGGATGCTCCGCCTTTAAGATCCCGAGGCCAACATGTCGACGAGACGTGCCGCAGATTCCAGTGCCTTCTGGAGTGCACACCGCGCCTATCCAGACGGTCACTCCAGCGAGACTCCGGAGTCTCTGGGGTCGTCTTATTCAGCACGGTGGCAGCTTGTGGGTATTGGGACACGACCCACGGGACGAGGAACTTTGAAGCTCATGTCCCGACGTCCAGGACCGGGATGGGGATTTCTTGGGCAGCTGGTTCGTACCCTACGCCATTTTCATGAGTATTGCGGTGTCCTCGTAACCTCGGATTCGGAACGCGTCCCAGAAACATTGGGGCCATAGCTATAGACGGGAAGTATTTCTAACAGTCCCATGAACTCATATAGACGGATGGGTTGGGTCCTTTTCCTCCCCAGTTGCCACGCTTTTTCGCTTGCAGTCGCGACGCGAGAAGCTCCCGTTCAGCTGAACTTGCGTGCGCCAGTGCGCTCCATCCTACTAATAGTCGGGTTGAATACCGGCCTTCATGCTTGCTGGGCGTAGGGCAAAACGCGCATATAGCTAGTGATATTCTGGGTCTCGTTCCAAAATGGCTGGAGAAGAGAGTGCCTGCGTTGCCCAGCAGGAGTTGGCGCGTGAGAGGCCTCGAGTCTTCGACTTGTGGATGGTGAGCCCGCCGCAATGAGATTCTTCAGAGAGCGAGGAGTAGCCTCCGTGATTTACTCGTATGAATACCGTGGAAAAGAACCTCATGTGAACCCGAGTACCTAAAACTTCTCCACTGCTCGCCTCGTATGAAGGACAGCCGGATGGCATGACGAACTGCGAAGTTCAACAGAATAGCGCTATTCCTTGCCTTCCTCCCGCAGCTACCTCCCCTCTTCTCACGCTTTTCCCTTGAGAATGAGATTTTAAACAACGAAATGTAAGTACACAAGCTTTCACGAAATTTTGGGGGTCTGCCATGCTTCGGCGTTTCCGTGTAACCCGCCCGTGCCGAGGCCACTTCCCCGTTTTTTCGCTTTTCTCGGTACTTGATAGCCTATCTGGAAGGACTCCAACTCTGTTCCGCGGAGACGCTACATCTTGCCTTCGGAACGCTGCGTTATGTTTTTCCTGGGCGATTTGTATTGCGTTGGTGTCCATTCGCACGAAGTGTGGCGGCGGAGCATCGTGTACACCTTCCGAGGGATGCCGCCTGGTGATCAACATGACATGACTGCCCTGTCCGTGCATTTGAATGATATAAAGCTTAAGCAACATATCTTACTCTTCCTTTTCTAAACACGGGGAGTAATTGACTGAACTCTAGAACAGGCTTTTGTACTCAATCGCATTCAAAACATTGTGGTGCCTCCCCGGCGGCCGCAAACCTTCCGCCTCCATCCAAACCACACCGGATACCCGGGCCGTAGACCCATGTCATTTCGTCGCGCGATGCTTAGCGCAGTATTTCCTATTGACTTCTCGTCGACATTCTCTCGCGCAATGTTTCGCGGGCCGTCACTCTACTTCCTTGGCAGGTCCCTCGTCATGTGGCTGGTCCTCCTTCTCCACGCGCATGACCAAACGCTGTTTACTCGATCAGGGTGGCTAACATCTCTTTGCGACTGGGTCCTGAACAAGCCAATGGAAGATATCTGCTGGCATACATTCACGTCGGCTTGCCTTGCGCTATGCATAGGAACACTTACCACTGGTCTGGAAGGTCTCAACATCAACGATAGCGCGCCATTCAACCTCGTAAGTGTTTTCGAACAGGGACTCGGAGGCAAGATTGATGAGCTGACCTTGGTGCTAGTTCGCTTTTGCTTTCCAGCTCTATGTGGAGACGGCATCCCACCCCGCAAAGGAGGGCGAAGCTTCAACGCGACCCAATATCCACGTGATCACCACCGTCTTCCTGCCTCTACTCCAGTTGACCATGATGCACACCCTTGAGATCCAGCGCCATTGGGCACACTACCGCCTCTCGTTCTCCACTGTGATCGGTCTTCTCGCCCTTGTGCACTTCCACTATGTCGTCTGGTTTTCTCCGACGCCGTTCCCGCTCACGACGTACGCGGCGCGTGTCGTCGAGTCTGCCATGCTCGCGCTCATCACGCTCACCGTGTCGCTAAACGCGCTCACGCAGCTCCTGTCCGAAGGCACACTCGCACGCCCGCTCTTCGCACACGCTGCGCTCCTCCCCAAGGCCGACGAGGACTTCAATGTCGCGCTCTTCCGCCTCGGGACTGCGAGTATGGAGGCGACCGCGGTCGCGGGGCTCGGGAACGAGGTCGGCGGTGTCTCGCAAGCGCATGGGAGCAACAGCGGGTCCCGCAAAGTCCTCGTCCGCGGGGAGCTCGAGATCGACAGGGCGGGGGTTGCTGCGCTCAGGGCTGCCCACGAGCAGCGCGGGGCGAGGCGGGTGAAGAGGAAGGGGTTCAGGAACGAGATAACCGATGTCAAGGTCCGTGCGGTGAGCACGGACTTCTGGGTGAACACGGTTCTCAACGTCGCGTGGCACCGCGACTTCGGGTCGTTTATGGTCAGCATGTGGCGTGCGGTGTGGAGGGTGTGGGCCGCTGCCATTGAGAAGGTGAGGGGATCGTCGGAGTTGGACAGCGAGCGGGAGCCTTCTGTGGAGATCGTGGAAGGTCCGGGGCTGCCTGTGGACGTGGGTGAAGATCCTTATGAGCGGTTCATTCGGGGCGAGTCTGTCAGTGACGATGAAGACGACGACTTCCACCCGGACGACGAGGGAACGCCTCAGCCGGAGACGGAATCTGGTGCCTCTGGGGATGAATGCGAGGAGGATGCGGGCGAAGACGAGGAGGCGGGCGAACAAGCGCGCCTGTACGCAGACCTCTCCCGGTCCGATGCGGGCTCAGCCCCGCTCCTGCTTGCACACATGACAGACAAATCAGCCTCACCGTTGACCCGCCGGGGTTACCGCGAGCTTATCAAGAGGCCGACCAGGGTACGGAATATCAACGATGCTGACGATTGGGAAGAGTTCGCAGAGGAACGCAGGACGGCGAAGCGGATACCCCTGCTCCATTCGGACGAAGATCGTGCGTCCCAGAACACCCGTTCTTGCGTCATCTGCACGGTCGAGCCTCGCGACATCATCTGTTGGCCATGCCGGTGAGTGCTCGCCGCGTCCATTTAACACTTGCTCTCGGCGGACTTAACATCTGCCAGGTGTCTAGCACTCTGCGACGACTGTCGGAACAACCTGGCCTCGCGCTCCTCGGCCTCCAAGCACACCTGCCCCTGCTGCCGGAGGAGGTACGCCCCATATTTCCTTCCCCACGCAGAATGAATGTCCTGACGGCCATGACGCGATAGCGTGGAAGGGTACTCGAAGATCTACATCCCATGAGGCTGCGGACCCGTCACAATTAAACGCACTAGTGCCGTACACTGTAATTTATACGCACATGGATGGATGTAATACCATACAGACTGATAGGTGGCTCTACCCATCGCCTTCTCCCGTCTTGCGCCCAGGTGTGCAAGCATGGCGATCAGTGCCCGTTGCGTTCCCGCGCCATGCTCGGCGGGGGCATGGCCGGATCCATGGCGTGGATAACGTGCAATTAGGAGGGCGCACCGGGACGGTCGCCGACGGCATCATCAGCCTCACCTAAGAGCAAGGGACTAACGAACAACGAGCTTTTCCTCCAGGACCTCACTTCGCAAGTCCTGGCGTTGCTTTGAGTCCTTTGTGCGCTGATTACGGATACATCGTGCGTGCGACTTCTTCAAGCTAACCGACCTAGGCGAACTACATTGAGTGTATCCCACGGATATTCTTCGGCCCCCCTGACTTATTTTACTCACACCGCCTATTCTTGTCATTGACATTGTCAAGGATAGATGGTCGTGGTTGATTTTCTGACGGTCGTAAGGCAGTCAAAGTCAAACTATTGTTCATGTACAACGGCTTACTAGATTTTCTGTCAGCCTTCAAGCTTCAAGATCAACCTCGAAGCTGAACGTTGAACGCCGAGCGAGCGCGTTTACATGGCTTGCGGGTTTCCCCGGCCGGCGGCCATGAGCGATTCTTTCTGCCATCTTCTTCGCAATTGGGCTCTGCAGGTGACCTCGCTTCAGTATTGCCGCCCAAGGTGAATATGCTTCGTCGTCCTGGTCCCTCTCCGCCCAGATCAAATAAGTATGTGACCAGAGAAGTTTGGAACCCTCGGCCAGGTGCCGGTGGTCGAAGCGTTCACACACAATATCGCTCACCCCGCTATTGGTCTGCAGTAGCCCATCTAGACCCTCTCGAAGCGTCGGGCTTCGGGCGCGGCAGACCTCCGTACGCGGGCGTTCCAGTGCGCATCAACGCCCGGAGCCTGACAATTCAGAACAGAACATATATATACACCCTGCTAGTCGCCACCAAAGTTCCTCAGGCCTTCACTCAGGTTTCCCCTGCACCCACTGCGCTCTGTTCTCCGTGCACGCAACGACCCCGACGACGACAGCCATGTTCGGAAAGCTCGCCCCCGTCGCCGCGTTCCTCGCGTTCGCCATGCAGCCCGTCCTCGGTATGGCGGTCGCGCCCCGCTCCGCTCTGGACGTGTTCGTGCCGCAAATCACGTACCCCACCGAGGGTGTGGTGTGGACCTCCGGGGAGACGCAGAACGTCACCTGGTGCGTGCAAAGGCTTTGACAAGATCATATGTATGTGCTTGGGAAGTGACCTTTTCATCCGCGCTCCGTTGCTTTCGTAGGGACATCTCGAACGCCCCGGTGAACATTACGAACGGCAAGGGGTTGATCATCCTGCGCAAGAGCGGTGTTACGACCCCACGTAAGTCCGTCATCCTCTCACTCAGGCTGCAACATGTGTATGAAATCCGGCCCATGGCCATTGCCGGACCGGCAATGTCGGCAGCCTGGAGGCGCTCGCTGAGCGGAACTCTATGCACGCTATACTCGGGCAGGGCGGAAGGTGATGGTATTGGGCGCGCGCTACGGGACCTGCGCGGGACCACCGAGACCGCGTCGCCACCGCTCTCTCGCGCGACTGGTGGGCCGAGCTCAAGCCGGCGGAAGGCGAATGTACCAACTACATGAGACGTAGCTAAGAAATGAACTAAGAAGGGATAGCGGAAGGGCGGGTGAAAAAGGAAAGCTCGATGCTGAGTACG
>JAKLMY010000378.1:0-25332 GCA_022814645.1 Ganoderma meredithae | reverse complement strand
GTCGGAGATGTCGTATCGTACTGGCCCGTGTCATGCTGTGCTGAGGAGAGCCGAAAAAGGAAACCGGAAATCGTATCGTGACAATTTCCCACATTACGATATGTATGGATTTGCTTGTTACTACTCATTCGCCACTGTTCATCTTAAACGGTGTGCGCTTCTGGTTCAAATCGCTCGCGACTCACTCTGTCCTCGACCACAACCATCACTGGTCCTCTCCTCCGGTAGCCATATCGGAGGTCTGCGCCGGGCGGTGGGTCTATGTAGTAACGCAGAGCGGAGTTGTCGAACTCGAGAACGCGCTTGGGCGAATATGAGAAAGTGAGCAGACCAGTGGGCTGTTGGAAAGGCACAGCGCGAGTGGGTTGCGAAGGTTTTGTAGAGGGATACGTGAGCACGATCCCTGTGGGCACAGTGATTGGCCTCGGTCGAAACTCGCGGCGACCGGTTGCGCATCACGAGCATGGATGCGATGCCGCTGCTGAAGGGCGGGAGGGAATGGAAGGACGTGACGGAGGAGGTGACTGAGTTGTTGTGTCGTATTTGGAATTATCAGAGGCATAGGGCGATTGTTAGACGGAAATGAGCGTAAGGTGCCAGTAAGGGGATAAACCATAAATATGGTCTGGCTCGGGTTCGTTTCTTGCGTGCCTAGTCGAGTTATTGGATACTATCTTTCATATGTTGTTGCAAACAACTCGCCTACCAGCCTTTAGATACAGGAGTGTCTATATACACGCGTGCTGGAGTATGAAATCCATCCCCACACCCAGACTCTTGTTTTCAGCGGCGCGTCATGGAGGAGGTGAATGACCTACTGCGTCACTTGTTGGAAGAGAGAGAAGGAGATGGGAGAAAAGGAAGGCGGTGAGAAGGAAGCCTGCCGGTAGTGGTTATCTGCCGTACAACCAACCGTCACTGCTTGTGAACTCGTTGAACGATACCCCAGGCCTCCCACAGACATGCCACACAAGGGACGCATACACCATGTGAAGCAAGCTTCGAATTGCAACACATGGTGACAGTTCGTATGAGCCCGTAGCCACGCCTACGACCGCTACTCGAAACACTTCTCCCAATCCCCCTCCCCGTCCTTCCGCGCATACGCCTGACTCTCCACAAACCCGTCGAGCCAGCACACCCCGTCCCCCTCCGCCCCACAGAACTCGAGCGGCATGACCGCGTCGTTCACCAGCACCCTCACTCTCTTCCCCCCGCCGCTCCCACAATCCAGCCGCTCCGTGACCATCCTCGCCGAGAACGGCACCATCCTCTCCGTCCGCCACGTCCTGCCCGGGTCCGGCATCGTCGGGTCGAGCTCCTGTGGCTGCCTGAACAGGCCCATCGCCGCGAAAATCGCAATCATCTGGTTATCGTGCGAGAAGTCCGCATACATCGCCCTCCCCAGTGGGAACGTCCGCGGGTCCTTATCCAGCGTCGCGTTCGTCTGCGTATGGTCGCGCACAGGCTGGTCCGTGAGCCGCGCAAGGAGCTCGTTGACGTATCCAACGCCCTGCACGCGGCCCAGGAGCTGGCCGTACCCCGTGCCGTAGTACTTGTCGAGGTCGCCCGTGTACGCGAACCCGGGCCCGGCGCCGCGGAGCTCCTCGTACAGCCCGCAGAACGGGCTCGCTTGGGAGTGCGCGAGCGTGTCGAAGGCACACATGCTGAGGAGGCTGTAGGTGTCCGCGTCGGTGAGGTTCGCGCCGGGTGCGCCGGCGTTGAGGCGGGCTGTGAGGGGCGGGGCGAAGGTGGCGAGCCAGAGGTCGATTTGCGGGGAGGAGGAGCCCGCGGCGGCACACATGTTATCGTCTAGGGTATCGTTGCCCTGGAGGGAGATGTCGAACGTGAGCCTGAGGTTTGAAGGGGTGGGGGACTAGAGAATCATACCGCTTCTGATAGGATGACGGAGAGAACGGGATTGTAGCGATGGTGACTGGCGGTGGCAAAACCTAGAAGTTTGGAAAAGGTGGAAGGTGTCAGCATTGCGACTCAAATTCGTTATGTAGTATGGATAAAAGCTACCACTGACCAGTAGTCCAATTGTTTGCAGAGTCGACAACGCGCGGAGAACTGGATGCCCTCACGAAAGGTTGGTTATCTGTGCTTACGAGCGATGCGTACCGCTTGAACGCTTGCTCTCCGGATTGGAAGGACCTACATACGTAAATAATGCAGTTCATTCAGTGGGTGTGACGATCTCAAGTTCTTACATACTTACTGGGCGGCACCGAATGGTATTAGGTCATCCTGACCGAGATCATAGGTATAGTTCTTGAGGAAGTCGAGAAGCGGATCGGTATAATGATCTACGGATTGGAGCTTTCCGATTGCGGTCTGGATTCGCGTCCCGGCACCAGAAGTGGGGTATCGTGCGCCATGCCGTTGCAGCTACGAGTTGTTCAGATTGGAACGTTCAACGTTCCTGCCGAGCCTGGATTGACTGAGCGTACTCACAATGTGTACCTAACAACGCATGATTGTGCGTATTAGTGACGTTCTATTGACTGATACGGTAATCGGATGCGAGGGAACAACGGTTCCAATGGAATGGCCGCAACCCTATATCGCGCGAAGAAAAAGGAAGGAGGCGGGACGCACCTGATCGACGCTGCAGCCTCGCGGAGGGAAGACGTATGGCTCCGCGGCATAGTATGGCGAGTACATCACCCAGCTCTGCTGAACGGTCCGCGGCACCCCGAGTGATGGTGCCTCCTTGGCCCCGTCCACACCTCGTTGCGACACTGGTGTTGGAAGTGCTGCATGGGTGTAGCAGAGGTAGATGAGGGTTATCAGTCCCAACAGGGCCACCATCGCACGGCGCGCGGGAAGGGGTCTAGCGCCCGTCGGGCGATGCAGGGAAGGTGTTACTTGAGAGTCGACCAGAAGCGGGAGCTGGTCGAGGATGCGAGCACTGGAGGGCCTCTTCATGAGAGAAGGAGAGGGGGGGCGAGCATCTCAAACGCATGCTCGCGGCAGTATGTATGAGGCGAATGAGCCTCCCAGGCTGCCTTCTCGGGCGCTGGCAAGCGCAACAGGCACGTTCGTGGCGCGACGGCGGTCCCGAGGGACGTAAAATGAGGTCCACCCGCGGCCAAGCTTAGCTTGTGCCAACAGAACCGTCTGCACCAACTTCAATGGGGGAGAACGGCTGGGTGCTTAGAAATCGCTCACGTCTCTGAATCTACCATGTAGGCAGCAGATTCGTACTCTTGACGACTGGCCTCACGTTTGCCACAGATTTTGAAAAACTCAGCCAGCTGATGAAGGCCGAGGAGAATAATTGGAAAACGCAGCTCTGCGGTGGCCCGACACTGGATATCCTCGATCGCCGATAGGCACCGGGCGATTCTCAAGAGGAGGGGGTTCTTGCCAGGAGCGCAAGAAGGGCAAGTAGACAGCGCAGCCGCAGCGAACTTAAAGTCGGAGAGTACTAATGGGAGATGCGATAGTCTCACCGTTCAACCAATGCTCCCAGCCGTACCAACGCAATGCTCTGACAAACAACACCTCTTCACCCTCAGATAAAACATGGAGAACCGCCAGCGAGTTCAGGGAGTCTGCGGGGCCGGGAAGGGGGATCGTCACGGATCAGAGTCAGGGACGACAATGTTCCCATTATCCGCGCCGCCACCTGCATCCGGGCACGTGGATCGGCGTCCTGACGCGGCAGTGCCGTTCCCTGCCGTGCCCGACCCGGAGCTACTTATACGCTCCCTAGGACACCGTCCCACCCTGGCTTCCCATCGTCCTCATCGCCCCCCTCTTACCCTTCCATGGCCCCTCCAGTAGTCGTATATGTTGCTGCTACCATAGCAGGTGCAGCGGCGATCTATGCTTTCCATAGGGTGAGTATGTGCTGCCTACCCCGCCATGACCGTCTAAGCATCTATCTCATGTGCCCAGCGCTGCGGTAAGCTCACAACTTGTTTCATAGTTCGTCTTCGAGCCGGTCATCGCACCCAAGCTCGAGACATGGGCCGAAAACTTCTTGGAGAAGCGCAAGCAGAAGAAGAACCAGCAACAGAGGAATCGCCAGAATCCGGTTCTCGCTCAACCCACCAACGCGCGAAGCGGCGAGACCTCGTCTGCCAGATCCTCCAGCGACAGTGGGCGGGGAGACTATGCGAACACAACTTCAATCGAGCTGGAGAGCCTTGTGCAGAGGGAACGCAACGAATCAAGCCAGCCTGCTACTTCGTCTGGCCTCCACTACCGGAGACCGACAACCGTCCCAGAGGAGGTGCGTAGCCCGTCGGCATCTGCCAGTATCATTACGTTTGACATACCGACATTCCACGATGCGTGCAGTCCGACGCCCCCATCCATTACCCAGTCATGTCGCCGACGCACGTCATTTTCGACACATCTGCCCCGTCGTCCCCCGGCGGGCAGTCCATCCGTACGAGCGTACTCCCCTCTCTGGACAACAGCCCTGCCTACCCCAGCATGAGTCTCTCTGAGCCCTATGAGCCCCGGCCAGCCGCGTCCAAGTCGCTCACCCCGTCGCCGCAGGTAATGTCCCCTAACGTCAGACTACCCACCCCCCTGTCGGACGACTACCCGTCGCCTCGTGCCACCCCTCCCCCCACGATGCTGCTCGAGCGCTCCCCTCTGTCCATGAGGCAGCCGCCTGCCGATCTCAGTGCATCATTCCCCGTCTCGACGTCGTACAACACCCCCTTGGGCAGGTCCCTGCTGTCAGAAGCGGGCGCCTTGCGTGCGTACACCGATCCCCTCTTGAACATGAACACCGGAGACTCGCGCGTGCAGTCCCCGTTCTCGGATATCTACGCTGCCGACGCGTGGGCCTCCGAGTCCAGCCCCGAACGCGTCTCCCTCCCCCGAGTCGCCGGGCCGTCGCAGAGCGCGTCTCCCCCAGACGACGTGCGGTCACCGAGCATGGCGTCGGACCTCACGCTCGATTCGGACGAGGACTTCGACGTCATGTCGCCGCGCTCGGGGATGTTCAGCCCGGCGGGCCAGAACGCGCATGTCGACGACAACGACCCGTTCGAGGTTGGCTCGCAGCATGAGAGCGAGGCGTCGTGGACGAGCGTCGGCCCCCACTCGCCCGTGAACCACTTCTGAGCTCCTTGGAGCGTTGGATATCGTTTATCGGTGCCAAGGCGAGACTCTTTGCGCAGTACACATGCGTCGCACGTCCTCTCGCTAGTGCTTTTCGGTTTTACTTGTATTATACGTCTCTCTCACTCGGGTTGTCCCTCCTGCATCTCATCTCTCTGTCTGTCTGGTGCTCTGTGTACTATCGTCTCATACAGCCCGCCCGGTTCAGTTGCTCGTGCTCTGTGTCAGTGAATCAATCGTCTTCTCGCACAAAGTTTGTACTCCTGTATTTGGTTGCTCCATTGTACATAGTCGTCGTCGCACACGACCTGTAAATGCCATGTAACATCACCTGTGCAAACCACTCACTACTAACTGAATGGAGGTTGCAGTGCATTGTCGTCATCGATGCTGACGTCGATCAGCTGCTGTTCCGACGCAGAAATCCGAGAACAGCGGCCATGACATATGATTTAGCTGGGCGCTTAGCCGGCGAGGTCTACCCCGCACTGGGAAATCGGATGTCACCCTATGTCACCGCGCCACAGCGCGGGCTGCAGGCGTTTGGTATTGTGGGTCCAGCTCGTACCATCAAGTCGCTGTCACTGTCATTGGAAGGCATCACCCCGATCCGCTTCATTCTAGCGTCCTCACTCCCAAGCTCAACCGCGAAGAGCTCGCGCTGATCGGGTCAAGGATGCCATCGAGCCCGGGAGCAATGCCCAAGGGCCGTGTCAAGCGTTCGGAGCACCACCGGCCTCCCTTCGACCTCAACAAGGCCTCCATCCCCCAGCTAACACCGGAGTCACGAAGGTGCGCAACGGCCCCCGCGAGTAGTACACGTAGCAGTTCTGGAGGCCCGCATAGCCATACTGCGCACCAGAGCTTATGCGATTTGTACTATACGTAGATGCATACGGAACCTCGCCGCGTACCGGCCTCCGAAGTCGCCCTTCCGGTACCCCAAATCGAGGACCGCGGCCGTTCTGGTCGCGCTCTTCGTCGGGCGGATGGGCGACATATACGTCCTTCTCAGCAGGTGCGCGTCTGTGTTTTAACTTGTGTTTCTGTTTCTGCAGCTCCGGTAAGGAGGTCTCACGCGAACTGGCATTGGCAGGCGAGCGTCGCATTTGCGGACGTATGCGGGAGACACGGTCCTCCCAGGTGGTAAATGGGAGCCTCGGGACAAGAGCTATGAAGCAACAGCGGTGGGTGTTCCGCTTCGATGCGGGGGCGTCCCCGCTGGGCCGACACGCAGAAGGTGAAACTGCAGCTGACGTCTTTGCAGAGACGAGAGACCTATGAGGAGGTAATTTACTGCTACTTCTCCCCCCTTCGCGGGCCGGGTGTGGTTTATTGACGGCCGTAGATTGGTCTCCCTCTAGACTACGCGAAGGTGCCGTTGTTGTGCGTCCTCGAGCCTGTCCTCACCATGAGCAGCCTCATAGTCGTACCGTACGCCCCTCATCCTTCTTCGTTCGATCGACCTCCAGCTCACGGTTCGCGGCCGGCTTGCGGCTCCGCGCTGGCAACATTTCAGAGTGGTCGTGTTAATCCTGGACAACACGCTGCAGGTCCGTGCCGGCCGTCCGGAATTGCGCCTCGTCCCGCAGCTAACTTCATCTCCAATTTTCATCTTCATACCGCTCCCCCACGCGCCTGCATTACGCATACACATTCACACACCAATACATACACAGCCGGTATTGAACCAGGCGGAGGTCGCAGCGCTCTTCTCGCACCCGCTCGCCGGCTTCCTGCGGGACTCGGACCCCCCGCAGCCGCTCGCGGCCGAGCCGGAGATGCTCGAGATGAAGTACCACACCTTCGTCGACTACAGCTCGAACACGATCCCGGGCAAGCTCCGCACGCACTACTTCCTCACCGGCAGAGAGGCCGGCGGGACGAAGCCGATATTCGGCCTCACTGCGTGCGTTCTCCTCCCCTCCCTCTTCCCTCTCACTCTTCCTCTCCTTTCTCTCCCACTCCCACTCCCCCTTCGCCTTCATTATCATGTTTCTCGTCTTCCGCTTCTTGCACAGCAAATGCTAACTCGCCTCGCCTCGCCCTGTCGCTCCCGCCCCCGCTCGCACGCGCGCAATCTCCGGCCCCTGCTCCTGCTCCTTCTTGGACCTTCTGCAGCGGGATGCTCATCCACGTCGCGACGATCGGGTACGGGCGCGAGCCCGATTTCGAGCCGAGCGCGCCGGACGAGCCGCCCATGGCGCAGCGCATCGCGTACGCGCTCCGAACCGACCCCGTCTTCCGCGCCGCCGCCGCTGCCGAGGGCATCGACCCGGACAGGACCCCGGACCCGGCAGGCTTTGCGCGGCGGGACGGGAAGGATGATGAGAGTGAGAGGAAGAGTGCGAGGAAAGGGAAGGGCATGGGTGGGGGGAGGCGGGGGAGGTCCCGCGCGAAGCTGTGACCTGCTCGAGCTCGAACTTGTCGATGGAGCTTGGCACCTGGAGATTGTCGGCGTCACGGTGTTGGAGAGCGGTACCGCGGCACCGCGGCACCTGGGGTTCGGCGTCGTGGGACGGATTCGTATTGATGGATGTACTGTATTACATAGTGGGTGCTCGTGCTTGGTTGCCTTTCATGCTGCTCTTTGGCTAGTCCCGACCAAGATCGGGGGTTTGGCCAAACCTACATAGTAGCTCTTTGGGGCGTCCTGGTGGGGCCGTCGGCTCGCGATTCGGATCGGATGTCTAAATTGTCGTGCCATTGGACTTGGAGTCGCCCGTACGGTGGTGCCTCAGGCCCACATACTAGCTGTGCGCTACACCTACATCAGGATCTCTTGCCCGGAACGGTCAGTGGACCCTTGAGGGTTCCCATATGACGGTATGAAAGCCGGGTGCTTCTGTGGATATGTAAGCATGACCTCAGCGCTGCAGTTGGCCGGGGCCTCGCGTCCACTGCGCCAAGGAGCATTCAAAATCGCTTGCTGGTGTCGTGCCACGGAACGACATCTTCGGCGATGTGGCAGAGCACATCCGAAGCGAAGTTTTCATGAGCTGAGAAGCGGCAATATGTGGATGTGGAGGGGTGAACCTTGTGCGACGTCGGAAGGCGAGGATGCGCGACGGGCGGCAGGCCCAGAAAGGGAGCCGCGGGAATTACATAAGCCGGCCTTGCGCTCTCCACGCCACATTTGTTGCGGCGGTGGCCCTCCCCGCGCCCTCGACTGCCCCCCCCCCCTCACCTCCCACCGTCCTCGTTCCGCTCGCCAGGACAGCCCCCTCATATTCCTCTATTTCCCTCGCCCTGTCTGCACCCGTCTCCTTCACGACGACCCACGACTGAACCCAAAGAACCCGAACCCACCACGACACATGCCACAGGTGTACCGACGCCATTCGGACCACAATCCCCGCCCCTCCCTCGTCCCCCGCCGCCGGTCCAGCATGGTCCCCGCTGGCCCCCAGCCCACCGACGCAGACGACTCCATCGTCCTCGCCGACCTCGTGCGCACGGGCGAGGCCTCGCGGCTGCGTAGGCGCGGGGCGATGCGCCTCGACCATAACCCTGGCGGCGCCGCCCGTGCCCCTCCCCCGCCGCTCCCCCCAATCAGCAACGACAACAGCAACAGATCCGCAGGTCCTAGCTCGTACGCGCCGCCCTCACGGCCCATCATCATCGAGCCGTCCCGCACGCCAAGCCCCGAGCCCGAACCCGAGCAAGAGCCGGGCGCAGACGAGTACACGTACACCGTGGGGCCAGTATGGCGGGACTGGGAGGGTCGAGCACCGCTGCTCCAGGCCCAGGGCGTGGGGCGTGGGGTGGAGGGCGTGCAGGCGGTGGAGATCCTCAGCGAGACGACGCAGGCGGGGCAGGCGTATGTCCTGTATTGCGGGGGGGAGGACATGGCGTGCTGCGGGGATGATGACGAGGAAGCACAACCGCGACGCTTCGAGCCTTCGCTCTTCCCTGCCTCGCCCGCCCCTTCTTACTCGGCTAGCCGGACACTGCCGTCCTCATCGTCGAGGCTGCGGAAGACAAACGGGTGTGGGGCACTCGTGCATGTGCGCACATATCCACAGCGGCCGCGCGGGGTTTGGATGGCGAAGGAGGACGCCGCCGAGACTGTCGTGGGACTCGACCCCGCCTATTGCGACCATCCCGCGATGGACAAGATGCTCAAGAGCGCATGCGGGTGCATACGAGAAGGCATCGGCTGCTCCATCTGGTACGTCTCTTGCCCCTTTGTCTTGTCCTTGTCCTTGTCCCTGTCTCGCACGCCCTGACCGTGACGCCATAGCGGGAACATGCTCGGGACCCGGTACATGCCCTGCCAGGCTGCGTCTGAGAGCATGTTCTCCCCCACCCTAAGCAATCCCCCTCCGCCCCCCTCGTCAAGGCCCATCCGCCCGTTCGGCCCGGGCTATTGGGACGCGCGCCCCCCGCCAGGACACCACCGCCGCTCGACGTCATCGACGGACCCCTCGCATGCGCATCTCCCTTCATATTACACCTTCTTTGCGGACCGGGTCACCGCGTGCCCACCGTACGATGCTCCTTCACACACTGCGGCCGCGGCGGTACCACCGCAACTAGAATTGCGCCGTGAATTCCCTCGCCCGGCGTCACCAGAGATCGACTATGGGTACCGGTGGACAGCGTCCCCACAGCCAGCCCCAACGCCCCTCCCGCCCCTCCCCGTAAGCGAATTCAGCTCGTCTAGCGACCGCGAACCGTCGTCGCCTGTGTTTGCGCTGCCGCCATTGCCGACTCTGAGTCGGAATCCCAGTCAGCTGCGCCCGTTGTCGACGTCGCTCCCGCTATCAATATCCGTGGCGACACGAGAGCCGCCTCCGCTCGTCGTGAGCACGCCGAGCGGCGAGCTGGGGCTAGGCTTGGACCCAGATGGGGTGCCCCTGGACGAGTTGGACGAACCGAGCTCGCCGGACAAGGAGAGCATGTCGTGGCCGGGCCGTTGAGCCTCGGACCTCGAGCATGCTCGATATTTCTTCTCAATATTCATGTTCAAATCATCGTGCGACGTCTGCGACTCCTCCGATCTTCAATTACACCTTACATCTTCGCACCTGCTTCTAAACGACTTTCGGATTTCCATTCGGCGAAGCGAGCTGCTAACTTGTTCTTGCGTAATCTTTGATTGATGTACTTAGGGCCGCAGGTGGCTAGTAGCTAGTACAGCGGACATTCCCATGCCGCTGGCTCGACAGTCACAGAGCCCCTGCCGCACCGGGGTGATATTTGTGTATACTGGTTGGTTAATGGCGTGACTCGCAATTGGGCTCGTTTGTTTATTTGTTTGTTTGTTTGCGTTCGTTGCTGATCCCTCTATGTCTGTCCTATCTGTTAGATTATGTACCGCTTTTCTTTTCCTTTTTTTTTCCTTTTTTCCTTTTTTCCTTTTTTCTTTCTGCCGACCACCCCATCCCCCATTCATGTTTCATCGTCACCGCACCTACCCACGCTCCCACCCATTTGGCATCACTGCAGGCTTTCGTTGCCTCTCAAATCTACTTTCCCCCCGCCGTCACCTTCGTGTTTCAACACCCTCTACCCTCTTCTCGGATTAACTACCTCACATTTGCATTGTTTATACCATAGTCATGGTCGCATTGTTTCGTTTACGCTTACGCATCTGTCATTTGTACTATATCTATGCGCAATCGCATTCATGTGGATGGTTGGACTGGGATTTTCTGTCTGTTTGTGCGAGGCCGACGGGCAATCTGAGACCTTCCAAACTGCGACGATCTGCAGCTGTAATTCAGGACCAGACCCATGCTACACCTTGGTTCACTCCATGCGGTCAAGCACACACTGCACGTCAGTTATCTCTTGGATACCTTGACGCCATCTTCCAAGCACCATACGGCATCCTGAGTGCCCGATGTTGCCTCTGTACAAATGATCGCCGGATCATGGATCAGAGTACGCGAGTGACCGTAGCCGGACGTTGCCGAGGAGTATGGCGGTGTGTCTCTGGCGTTGAGGGGGCCTCCTGATCGAGGATGCGATTATCTGCAGCCCAGCTCGGACCTTTGCGCGTGCGTGCCCACAGGGCCTTTCAAAATACCCCATGCTCGACCGCCTCTTCTCCATCTCGCTCTCTCTCTCTCCTTTCTGCGGCAGCACGACCCCCGCGACGACTCGGGGCTAGCGCTGCGTCAAAACACACCCACGCATATACACCGTCATTGACGTTATTAGGGCAAACGAGAGGTTTCTCGAGCACCATGGCCAAGTTCTCTGCAGCGGAACGCTTCCTCGCGGACAAGGCCGCGCCCTACTGCAGCCTCAACGTCGCCAGCTCCTTCGGCCTCCTCAGGTGTGTCTGTCTGCATACGTGCTCTCATTCTGGTTCTGGGGTGAGAGGGAGTGGCACTGACGCGTCTGCGATCGGTCCGTCCGTCCATCCGTCTGAAAATCGCGCAGCTCGAAGGAGAAAAAGTACGCGCACTACGTCGGCCAGGCGTCCTGGGCTGGGGCGCGCATCATCCAGGGCCAGTGGACGCCGCAGGCGGAGAAGCTTTACGACCTCCTCATCCTGACATTCAGCGAGAACGGGAAGCTCGCGGACCTCGACGCGCTCCGCGCCAGGAGCGGCGTCTCGGCGGAGGAGTGGGACGACTTGCTGCAGTACACCAGCCAGGTACGTCCTCCCTACCACCCATCAGCATTTCCTCGCTATATGCGCGGGGTAAATGTGGCTAGAGCGCGTAGACGGGCGCTGAAAGGTGTGTGTGTGGGGGGGGGGGGTTCAATGCGTAGGTCCTGAGCAACCTAGTGAACTACAAGTCGTTTGGGTTCACGAAGATCGTGCCGCGCATCCCCGAGGACAAGTTCGCGGCGGTCGTGGCGAAGTCGGCGAACGCGGCGAACGCGGTCCCGCTCTTCGATGAGCTGAAGGGCCACCTCTACGAGCTTGAGCCCGAGTCCAGCAACTTCATCGGCAAGCGCTCCCTCGGCCACGTCTCGAACTACTACCTTGGAGAGCCCCCCACCGACGAGGAGGTCGCAGCGATCCAAGCGGCCGCGGAGAAGCTCCACCTGTCTGCTCTGAACACCCGGTAAGTTCCTGGGATGATAGGATAGGTCGGTGGTGGCAAGACTAAGCGTGTGGTGCAGTGTACGGAAGGAGAGCCCCGACAACTTCGCGCTCTTGATCGCGTCCGCGGACACCAAGCCCAAGGAGACACATGAGTTCAAGATCGGCGAGAGGACCGCGCGCCTCACCGTTGAGTACGGCGACTTCTCTGGGGCCATGAAAAAGGCTGCCGATGCGCTCACCGAGGTGAGCCGTGGCTGCACACAAACAAATACGATTCGGATCCTATGCAGCGGAAGTCTGACTTGCGGTCGCCGGAAATGGGTAGGCCGTCAAGTACGCTGCCAATGACCACCAGGTCGCCATGCTCGAGAAGTACACCGAGTCGTGAGTTCTCTATGGCCGACAAACCGGATGCATCTTCTGAATACATGAAACGTGTAGCTTCAAAACCGGTTCTATCGATGCCCACATCAAGGGCTCCGAGCACTGGGTGAGGGACGTTGGCCCTGTCGTCGAGAGCTACATCGGCTTCATCGAGACCTACGTCGACCCGTACGGCGGCCGTGCCGAGTGGGAAGGTTAGCCCTCAAATTCTGTAGAACGACTTCAGCCACTAGTCTAACTTACTTTCAAACAGGTTTCACAGCGATCGTCGACAAGGCCCTTAGTGCGAAGTACGAGAAGCTCGTGCACGACGCGCCGGAGCTTATCAAGGTCCTGCCGTGGGGTCAGGACTTTGAGGTCGACGTCTTCCGCAAGCCCGACTTCACCGCGCTCGAGGTCTTGACGTTCGCTACTGGGGGCATCCCCGCTGGTATCAATGTGAGTGCGAGAACAAGCTTTCTAGGAGTGAATGGATTAAGCAGCTGTTCCTAGATCCCGAACTACTACGAGATCCGCGAGGCTCACGGGTTCAAGAACGTCTCGCTGGCTGTAAGTATATGCTCAGGATAATCAAAAATCGCCATCTTACTGTGATGTCACAGAACATTCTTGCAGCCAAGGCACCGAGTTAGCTACCTTCCCTCGTCGATCTGGGCGCTCCGTAATGCTGATTAACCACCGCAGATGAGGAGCTGACCTTCATCCACCCCGACGATGTTGATCTCTATAACAGGTGGGATTCTCGTGCGTTCGAGCTGCTCGTCGCGAACCACGAGCTCCTTGGCCACGGTACCGGCAAGCTCTTCAAGGAGAACGAGGATGGCACGAAGAACTTCGACCCCGCGAAGATCATCAACCCCCTTACTGGCAAGCCTATGTATGTTCACGACTAGTTGTATGCGCGAGCTTGACGCTGATAATCGTCGGCAGCACCTCGTGGTACAAGCCTGGACAGAGCTGGGATACCGTGCTCGGCGAGGTCTCCTCTTCCATGGAGGAGTGCCGCGCGGACACCGTCGGCCTGTATCGTAAGTCTCTTCCTTCTACTTGTCAATCTTTATACTCACCTCGCGTCATTGCGGCCGCTAGTCTGCAGCAACCTCGACATCCTCAAGATCTTCAAGTACACAGACCAGCAGGACATCGACGAGATCCAGTACATCACCTTCCTGCTCACCGCACGCGCGGGCATCCGCGCCCTCGAGTTCTACGACCCCGCCAACAAGAAGCACGGCCAGGCACATATGCAGGCACGGTGCGTCCCCCTTCCCCCGCAGACATGCGCGCTGATGTGCCGACACCGCAGGCCAGCCTCGGGATCACGCAGCACCTCATCAAGTCGGGCATTGCGCGCCTCGAGGAGGTGCGCGCGGCGGACGGCACGCTCGAGAACGCGTACGTGCGCGTCGACCGCGAGAAGGTCCTCACGGAGGGCAGGGACGCCGTGGGCAAGCTGCTCGTGAACATCCAGGTGCGGAAGAGCACCGCGGACGGCCCAGGCGCGAGGGAGTACTACACCGAGCTCACGACGCCCATCGCTGGCTGGGAGGGCGAGCTGAGGGACTTGGTGCTCAGGAAGAAGCTGGTGAGTCGTCGCTTTCGGAAGGTTTGCTTGGCCCGCCCTTCTCCCCCCTCACTCCCTTTCCGCCTCTCAATCTCCGACATTCAAACCCTGGACCCTCGGTAGGGGGGATCGGGGCCATGGGCAGGGGGATGGGCGAGGTGGCAGCCGGTAATCCACGCATGGTTGTATGCTGACGGGGTCCCGTTTCCGTTGCATGCCTCGCTGCGCGCAGCCACGGAAGATCTTCGTGCAGCCGAACACGTTCGTCGAGAACGACGACGTCGTGCTCAAGGAGTACCCGCTCAACGCCGCCGGGGCGATCGAGAGCTTCATCGAACGCAACCTCTGATGCGCGCGTGTGCCTGCATGTGTTACGGTCGGGGTCGCGGGGGATTCGCGGGCGTCGGAAGTTCGCTGGGAAATCGGTCGGGATCTTGGCGGGGGCGGCGTGGCATCATACCAAGAGGAAGAAGGATGCGCGTATCGTATCGGGGGTTGCTGTATCATTGCAATCTGTGCACATTATACTCACTCGCTCTCTCTGAGTCTCGCCTCACGAGATGTCGTGATTTGTTCCGAGAGGCCTCGCTGCTGCTGCCAATAACGGGGTTACGTGCTATCGGTCGCACGCCAAGGTGGAACGTCTATACTCGTTCGTTCGAGCACTGCCGAAACCCTAGTGCGTGAGTCGGGCGCACAGATTGGGAAGAAAAGCGGTGGGGGAATGATGCATCCATTCCATACGGAGAATGGCGTGCGCAGTCTCAGTTAGAGAGAGCAGCGTGCAGAAGACACATCGGGGGTTTTCTCATTTAATTCCGGATGAAAGTCCTTTCAACATGTGAGTTCTCATTGTTAATTGGTTAAATGATCTGTTGACAGTCCTTTTTTCTCGCACAAAATGACGAGACCCTCGAAGTGAGAAGACAGGAATGCGCGCTGGGCGTGAATCTTCCTACTATGTAGGTAAGGCAAAAATCGAGCGGTGAAGTAACGGGGAATTGTCCCAGTCGTCTAGGTGTCATGTTCCTACAACCCAGGAGAATGACATCAAGTCCACGGTGCCCTCATCCGAGAGTACCTGCAAGGCAAGGAACTGCAGCGTGGCGAGAGAGGTCTGGCGGAAAGGTCCGCGGCGGCCGTTCGCACGTCTGTTCGGGAAGGCCATCGCTTCTTAACCCTCCGTATCCATCCGAGACCAGGCGGCAGGGAGGTATCGGGCCACAGAGGGTCGGTGTGTCTTCCGGCGAAGACGCGGAGGGAAGGAGGGAGATAGGACTCGGACCCCCTGCGTTCTGGATCCACTCGAAGATAAGTCTTGTTTGACAGCGTTCAGCGGTGTGCACGGAACCGCAGAGGCGTGTAGCGGGGCTGTCCGGCTGTAGGACGAGAGCCTCCGAGGCGCAGGATATTCCAGCATGAGCGCGTAAGCTCCATACCCATGGGCCGGGAGGGAAGCGTGTAAGATGGCGAGGTGAACATAAAGATGTCTGGCGGAGAGGTCAGAAGTCAGATCTAGGCTTCGCGGCCGCCGCGGACAGGAAATAATGGTGATCACATGGGGCGAGAAGGAATGTCTGTGGAGGGACTGTTAGCGGTTGGAAGGAGGGCGCGGTTGATTATATGGCCTACGGAGAGCATGTCGACATTTTTGTCGGGCAAAGCGGAGCGATGAGAAGATAAGGTGACTGACCCGCATTGGTCAACCTCCAGTGGTGACTTTGAGAGCAAGGAACAGAGTAACCAAAACAAAATGAGATGGCCAAACCTAACTTGATGGCGGTCGACGTCCCGCTCAAGAGGATTATGACGAACGCGAGGGGTATGTCGTCCTTTTCGATGAGCCCCCCCTTGGTCATAGCCTGGACGAATAATATGATGATGGGGAACATCATCTTCTTGAACATCTGCGAGAGAAAGACGGATATGAGGGGCAGCCGGGACAGGGGTCCAGGCATCCTGACACAAGCGAAGTTTGCCCCAAGCATGGTGAAAGCGGGGTCATGATCCCGTCCAGGAAGTTAGCTGACGTAAATCAGCGCGCAGATCAGCCCGCCGCTCTACACCCACATACAGCATGAGACTCATAGAGAGGGCGCACCAGTGTCAATAAAGAATGCGAGGGGCGTCTGGACCCGTGAAGTGCAGTCCTCCGGTCGCAGAGACGTCGACGGACAGCACCTTCGGCGGCTGGATGAGCCCAGTGATAGGGAGTGACATAGTAGCCGGCGGCGTCACAATGAATGTAGAATATGCCACCATAAGATAACGCTGGAAAAATGCTTGCAGATAAGCACAGAAGGGCACGGTATGTACTCAGTGAGCAGTTTGGGATACAGTAAGTAGTGAAAGGCTGGAAAAGCGGACAGGCGCTTCGCTTACCGACTTTGGACTACGGCGCTCTCCGATTGGCCAAGGGAAACGCCGGACAGGATGTTTGGCTCCCAAACCATCCGAGTCCGGTCTTCCCTCGTCCCATCCGTCCAATCCGACAAAACTTGCCTGGACTCAGTTTAACCCGCGCTCGTTCCAAGCTTAGCTTGTAATGTGTAATGCATAAGTAAGTGCTTCCAGTGCTGGCCTGGCCCTCTGCCAGTGACGACCTCAGGCTTACCTTCGAACGCCGCTCTCCTCGATGCTAAGACTCCTGTATCTCGGACTATACCACTGGGATATCTCTCGAACAATAACCTGGCCCACTGGACTTGAATCATGGTGTTCACGTCGACTACGTCGGATTTTCAGGTCTAGGCCCCATCCTGGCGTTTACATCTAGGACCCTGGTGCGTGCTGCTTTTATCCTATCTCTGTTTTCAAATGGCATGTACGGGAAGCGTGCGTAGCGGCGCGCAGCCTGGTTTTTGCAGCACATATGTTGGCCGCCATTCTACCGCTTCCTGCCTTACATCCAGTATTCGCCAGAAGTTGGCCGGTTCGAGTCTCGTTGGACTTTGAAGTCGCTTGCTCTTCTGATGGCCAAAACATAGACTACATGTTACGACTGGGTAAGTGGAAAGGTAATAACTGCTCATCGATAGTATTGATTATTGATGTCTATCGCAGTGTGCACCCCCGGCCGTCGTGACCGCGAGATGTCCAGGTACTCGGTCCGCTCGCACATTTGCTCGCGGCTCTCAGATCTTTCCAGGAGGGAAACGAGACCTCAAGGGCCCCATATGGATATCGATACAACTACCAATAGCTGCGGTGCAGATAAGCCACCCACCTCCCAGCTTTCTCCTTCCCCATCTCGTACCGCACCTCTGCACACCGCCGACGTTGCTTCGGATCCAGGTCCGCTGTCAACCCGCCATCAGGTTACACTCAAGCACCCGCGCTGCGATGTTCAAGTCCCCTGTCCAACCAGGGATCTCCCTGCGTCCTGGGCTTCTCGGGAGAGCACCCAGGCTGTCGACGCCTACTATCCGCCGCGAAAGCCATCACACCGTCCGGACCCTTATCTGCTGCTCTGGCGAGCCTCAGTGTGCACCTCATTGCCTCTCGGTTGGGCGGAGTTCGACGCGGGCACGAGTAGGAAGCTCGGGGGGAAATCGAACAGGATCGCGGCGACGGGTGAAGCTTGAAGGGTGGAGACATACCAAGAGAAAGAAGGCGCGGGATGTACCATCCAGATAGAGGCCTAGGTCGCCTCAACGGACTTCAAGGCTCGTCGGAGGCGCATGCGCAGCCGCGTGCTGAGGGCATTGAATACCATCGCGTATCGTATCGGGGTGCGTGCTGTATCATGCGATATCGCACATTGTACATGCACATCTTAGACGTACTAGGACTCTCTCAGACTCGGAGACGAGTCTCCGAGATGTCGTAAGGTGTTGCGAGAGACCTCGTTGCCGTTGCAGTACCGGTATGTAGGTATCGCATTCTATCGCTGGTCGCTCGCCAAGGCGGAACATTGCATATTCGTGCTGTCGAGAGCCATCGAAGCCAGCGAAGAAGACCTACTATCTTTCCGCTAGTGTTGAAAAGCGAAGCACTGATTAGGATGTAACTTGGGATCCATTGGCCCGATTTTCGAAACGTTGGGCTTGTTTGGTATGTGCTCTCAATAGCTACCAGAATATCAAGTGAGACGTGAGATATCGAAAGGGGGATGAGAGCATCAACGAAACAAATTCTGTGCCTGGATTTTATGTACATCAGGCCAGTGTTGAAAAATCTGTCACGGCCCTGTCACGTCGGCCTCCTTGAGCTCCGATTCGGCACGCTGGGCGGTTGAGAGCATGTACAGATGTCTACATCATGCCCGCGATATCATCAAACGGTCGAGCTCGGAGCAAATATTAAGATTGGGCATTGAGAGGAGCCGCGAGAAGCAAATACTTAATCATTACTAAGTACGCTTGAATATACATTTATCATACAGTGTAGTCGTGCGGAGCGTATGGAGAGAGCGAGGCATACGGGAAGTATTCGACTTGTTTGCCGTGTCCGAGTCGTTGGCGAGGTTGTCGGGCAGTTTTCCGAGCTCGGGTGTGGAGGCTCATAGAATTCAGAATAAATGGCGAGAAAAATAAGATGGCTTCAGATTAAGATGTCAAGCGAGGTGGGCTGGTGTCTAAGATTGTGGTGCTGCATCTTCATCCCGTTCAAATTGCCCGAGGTACACACAAATGTCGTGAGATGATATGCCTTTGGTGTGTTGAAGGATGTACGTCAATAATTAGGGGAGGAGACTTGGGCTCGGGGTGTTGAAAATCTCGGGATTTTCAACACTAGCGGAAAGATAGTACTTACTGCGTGTCTTGGTCACTACACACGGCGGACTCTGTGGAGCCAGATATTACTATTAAGTGGAAGGATTCACCAAAGGGGGCTTATGCGCGATTCAAACTCACAGATTCGTCACGAAAGCAGTGCGGGTACGATGCGTCTATTCGATACAGAAAATGGCGTGTACTGTCGGAGATGTAATAGCGTGTTGGTCATGAGCAGGAATGCGCGCCAAGGTGCGATTCCTTCTATGTAGGTGGGTACATAACGAATCGAAAATTCGAGCCTGTCTGAAGTAGCGGGGGACCATCCCAGTCGTCTAGGTGACGTAGTAACGAGAATGACAGTGACATGAAGTCCACGCCGGCGTCGCCGGGGTACCTGCAGGGCAAGGGACTACAGCATGGCAAGGGAGGAGGCTTGGCAAGCCTGCGGCGGCCGTTCGCACGCATGTGTGGGAAGTGCCCGTCGTTTAACCCTTCGCATTCATCCAAAAGTGGACGAAAACGAACGTGCGATTGGGAGGCGATCGTGGAGGACCAGTACGTCCTCCTGTCAATGACGTGGATGGAAGGAGGGATTTACTCGAAGATGAGTTTTGTTTGATGTTTGATAGAGTCGGTGTGCGGGGAAACGGAGGGGCATGTGGCAGGGTTGTCGTGTTACAGGAGGAGAAGCGCGACGGCGGTGAGGGCTCTGTGAAATTCCAGTTAGTCAGCAGTGTAAATGAATGGGTCGGCAAGGGAGCACGTACGAAGACGAGATGAACATGAAGATGTCTGGCGAAGAGGTCAGAAGTCAGATTCAGGCTCCGCGGCCTCTGCGGTCAGAAGGTAGCAGTACTCACATTGGACGAGGAGGAAGGCCTGCGGAGCGACGATTAGCGGGTAGTAAGAGGGCACGCTTGGCGATAGGGCTTACCGAGAGGTTGTCGACGTTCCCGTCGGGCGAGTAGAGTGACGCGACGATAAGTTGGCTGTCCGCAGTTTGTCAGCCTCCGGCCATGAATTCTCAAGCATGAAAAATAGAGGAGCGGGGACGAATGAACAATGAACGAAATACTTACTTCACGGCGGTCGGCGTGCCGCTCAAGAACATCATGACAAACCGGAGGGCTATCTCGTCCTTGTGGACGAGCCCGGCCCTGGTCATGGCCTGGACGAGGAAGACGCCGATGACGGGGAGCATCACCATCTTGGCCATCGTCGAGAGGAACATGGCCATGAGGGGCAGCCGCGAGAGGGGGCTGGGCAGCTTGATGCGCGCGAAGCTCGCTCCGAGGAGAATGAGCGCGAGCGGGACGGTGATCCCGCCCATGAAGTTGGCTGGGGGTCAGATAGCGGGTAGGTCAGTCGGCTGCTCTGCGCAAAAAGCGCAATGGGGAGTGCGTACCAGTGTCGATCAAGAATGCGAGCGGGGGGCGGCCGTCGGGACCCGCGAAGTGCGGACCACCGGTCGCAGAGACGTCGACGAAGAGCGCCTTCAACGGCTGGATGAGGGCGATGGGGAGCGACACGGCGAGGGTGCACGTAACCGGCGTCACGATGGCACGCAGGGGACGGACGATGCGCCAGACCTTCTGGAGGAGCGTGGGGGGATTGAGGGTCGCGCTGCGCTGTGTGATACTCTGCGTGTCAACATTGCGCATGGAGATGGCGGGAGTCACTGGGGGAGCAGGGGGGACCGCGGAGGGCTCGGCGGACGCGGAAACATGTTTGATGGGGTCAGAGGGGTTGGCACCGAGCTCGGGCTGAGAAGGGACTTCGGAGACCATGATCGACTGGGCGGCGCTTCCGGCTATCACGCCCTTCTCCTTCTCAGACATCGACTTCTCGATGTCGTCCTTCTCCTTGACTGTGTTCGTGTGAGACCGGGAGAAGGAGTTGGGAACCTCCTCGTGGAGGATGTAGCGCGCGACGAAGGACCCGACGGGCTTCTCCTTCCAGGAGACGCGGACCTCTGCCGCCTCACCCTGCGGGACGCCAGGCTGGTAGTCCCAAGATATGGAGTGCGCCGCACCGCCCATCCAGAAGACGATGTGATAAGCGACGATGAAGATAGACACGTAAGAAACGCCGACTAGATACGAGGACCCCGTCAGAAAGGCACAACCAGAGTTCCATAAGGTACAAAGGACTCACGGTTGGGGTCCGTCTCTGGGTTGAACGGAGGCTGCTGCGTGATAGAGAGGACGACCGCATTGGCTGTACGGGGCCAACAAAAGCTTAGCCAACGTCGAACGGCGATCGAAGCGTGTGAACACTTACGCAGGTTTCCCCAGTTGCTCATCCCTGTCATGACGATGATACCTTGCCAGAAGTTGCGGGGGACGTAGCAGACTTCACGGATTACCAAACCGCAGAAGAAACCGATAGCCTGATATGTGAATGCGACCAAGAATAGCGGACCGAGCGACGATATGTTCGACGGGGTGAAGGCGGGAATGACGTTGGCGAAGATGAGCGCAGGGAGCGCAACGTTCATCGTCACCTCGGAGGCCCCGCGAGAGGCCGCCTTGGGGAAGTAGTCGATCTTGGCGACTACATAACCGGCAAGGATGGTAAATAACCTAGAGAAACAAGTCAGCATACGATCGACAGCGAAGGGGAGCGGAGACGGGGACATACGTCTTGAGGAGGGGCATGACACCCGAGTAAATCAGGAACGCGGCGGAAGGCATGGCGGAACCGGACTCGAGATCCTGACGACTCTACTAGGAACAGGGGAGAGCACGGAGCGGCGCGACGTGTCTGGCGAGACTCGGGCTCCATTACCCATGGCTTTATACCTCTGGCGATAGGGAACTGGCGTGCGAGAAAGCCGAGCTCGCGGAGGCGGTAAACGAAACGCGTGCTGGGATGAAAAAAAACGTAACCCTTCTCTGATTCATGTCCGCCGGGTGCGACGCCTATTCGGTCTTCCTGTGTCTCGTATCCAACAGAGAGCGTGCTTCGCCGATCCGCAGGAGCGCTCTCCTCGATTCCAAGGGGGCGCTTAGCACCGGCTAGGCTTGATAGCGCGTTCCAGCGACGCTGCCCGGTTCGGATCGCGGCGCTCGCGAAGGCTGGTTGTCGGATAGAGGTCGTTTTCGATGCGTTCGTTCAAGCTTGTCGCCCTTGGGATTACGGACGTAAGCTCTTGGCTTTCGCTGGGCCCATTCCCGATGAATGCGCAGCGCGCAACGCATGGGCGATGATGCACCGGCAATGCTCCTCGCCTGCTTCGATATCATGCTTGGCTAGAACCTTAGAGACCGGCGGGACTCCCTCCTCAGGCCGTATCTGGCGCACTCTCGACCTGTTCATTAGCGCCACGGCGTTCTCGCAGGAATTTGAAGTAGAGTGCGACACAAAGGCGACTGCGGATAATCCGGTCCTCTTGGCGTGGGCAACGGATTTCGAAGTGGAGGGTTAGGGCGTGCTTCGGGGTGGAGCAAACGTCTACGCAGTCGGTAGTGTGTGTCAGCTAGACTCACACGACGACGGACATGGCACCGAATGCATCGTTGAATCGGGAAGAGCACTCGGAATGCGTCACTCACCACCCGTGGGAGGTAATGCGATTCTAATGCATGCTTAAAACGCTGGGCCCGTACCGCCCCGATTGAGGCGTGTACGTATACGCGGGTTGCCCCAACGTCATCCAGCTGTGTACGTTGGCAATTTTAAACAATGCTGCATCGGACGCGTTGACTTCATTGACAAGGCCGGTGCAGCGTAACGTAAATCTTCACCGGCGGGTTATACAATCCGGGAGACAACGCGTGTTGCAAGGCCGAGATTGTTAGCCGTGTCTTGGCTGGGGCCGTCGGAGGTCGTGCGGATCGCCTATCTATGAACCTGCGGTAAGAGTCGGACGGAGACAATGCAGGGAACCTGAGCGAGGCAGACAACGTTTTGGCTTGGGACCTTCGACCATGCTTGCTTTCGTGCTTCGGCTTCCATTCACCGTCAACAGCACGGGCGTCCCGGGGTTACTTTTGGAGACGCGCATGCGGGTGGAAACGCGAACATTCTTCCCTTCGCATCTTGAACAAAACTCGTGAGTACTTCCCAGTTCGCCGATAAGCCAACTTCGGTCCTCGAGCCGCAAAGAGTGCTCGCCTTTGCTACAGTCCACCACCAACTTTCCGCCGAATCAGGAGCTCTCAAATGTGGGTATATGCGTATAGCTCGCGGTAATGACCTTCCCAAGACACAGAAAACAAGCGGCTAGACGTCACATCGTTGGATTGGTGTACTAGATAGCCCTAGCCATGCCTGCATGGACGTTTACTGCCTATGCGAATAACCTCAGATGACGATGAAAGGGAGACTCACCTTCTCAAATGTGCACCATACCCCATCCGCCAGTCCATATCAGTCCCAATCGTCTTTTGGCCACTCTCAACTTCTCTCCAGCTCCCTCTCGAGCAATCGCGGAACCAGAAGGCGGTGTATGAGACATCTATCCTCGTCTTTCCCTGATTCACGCATTTGAACTTTGGGCACAGAGCACAACAGTATACACACTCACCGTGTCTGGAGCTGAAGTTGATAGTGCGTCGCGCCGTTGCCCGTCATTAACCATTTCTTCCAAAGTCAGACGCCCCACAACCGAGATGGCTTATTCATCTTTGCGATCCGATGTCTTGACAAACGCTGAGATCAAAGATCTTAGTACTTAGTCGAGCAAGTTATTGCTTGACAATGATAGTGGCGTTGGATAGGCTGATGTTGTCATGGAACCATGTCAAACAAGTCGAGTCAGGTCCGGAGTCGAGTCACTCAAACGGAGCTTCCAGCTGTACCTTCAGTACCTGGCGATAAGTATGCTGGGCACTCACCAGTGAAAACCTGGAATGTTTGGTGTGTATGTGCATGAAAGGGTGTGATGCCGGACAGCGGGAGACTGAAATGACTCACTCAGGCACCCCTTGTTGAGGTGCCCAGCGTGCCCCAGCGCGACTGCCATATCAAGAGCAAAGGAAACTGAAGCTTTACTTATCTGGACCCCGGAAGTTGTTGAAAAGCTGTGCCAGACCTTATGAGACCGCTTGCGCTCCTCGCGGCGGGGCGGCGGATTGAACTCTCCGAGACTTCTCTCTCGTCCAGCAAAATCTGGGGCCGACGAGGACATCCGAAAATACCATTGAGCGGATATCTGGCAGACATGCAGCAACAAGCCAAGGGGAATTGTAGAGCGCTGCAGCAGGACCATGTCAGGGTCGAAGGACGGCGTTGCAGACAGAGAGAAGGCGCTCAGAAGACGCGCTGGGATGGAACTAAGTATCGTCGGTCGCGTGCTCCGTGTCCGGCATAACACAGGCGAGTGATGTGATCACTGATCTGCCCCTCCTGCCCCAGGCGCGCACCTGATATGGAAGGCACGCGCCCGCACCGCGGCAATGAGCGATGCGATCTTTGGCTTCCCTTACGATTGGTCTCAGGTGCGGGGCCGCAAGGTGACTTGGGCGGACCGCCATATCTTCTCTGTTCTCACTTCTTCGACCGCGTTCACCACCACCTTTCCCCACTCTCCATCCATGGCCGCCACCTGGCTCGCGCCAACGTGGCTCCAAGGGCCCCAGACCGTCTTGGATAGGACTACCCTGTGGGCTCATGCGTCCCCGGTCTACGGCGTGTATCAGGCGGGCTCCGTTGACTTCGAGTACGTGTCACTGTTCTCGCGCGCGCATATACTCGCATACAAGAACGAGCATTAGCTGACGCTTGCGACCCCACAAGAACGAGGATATGGAAGAACACCCTTGTGTACCCGGCCGGAGTTACGGTGGTATCCGCAGTTGCGCTATGTCTCCAGCTCGTCGCTCGTGCCAGACCCTTCAAGAGGCTGCTTGCCAAGTTTTCCAAGGTGAATGCTGGGACGGAAGACTCGGAAGATATAGAAGCTACAGGAAGCGGGAGCCAGTCCTCGACGCACGTCGCGAGGCTTGGCGGCCCCGTTATCTACCTCTTCAAGGTCTTCCGTCTCCTGTCCACTCTCATACTCCTTGGGTTGGCGATCACGAGCCTCATACTGAACGGCCGCGAAGAGAACTTCGAATATTCGTTTGATTCGCGTTGGATTGCCTTCGGGTTCATTGGGACATACGTACGTACGCCTCCGTGTCTCTCGGACCTGTGGCTGACGAGTCCGTGACAGGCTTACGCGTCCGTGCTGGCATTCGTGTCATTGGTATCAAATTTGCGCCTGAGCAGGCTGGTTACGAAACATGTCGTGACCGTTCTCCTCGTGACATGGGCTGTGTATGTTTACCGCGACCTTTACCCGCTTGCCACCTTCACTCTCCAGCCTGCCGATGCTGCAGAGGGCGCGTTCCTCTGGGCTAAGGTCGGTGTGTTGACCTTCGGAGCCGTCCTGATTCCTTTGGTTGTCCCCCGCCAGTACATTCCCGTTGATCCCAAGGTTAGTGGTTACTTGCCAATGTCACTAGAACTCCACTTTAACGCTGTTTGCAGGAACCGTCCGAGAAAGTGAATGAAGAGCAGACCGCGTCGATCCTGTCCATGTCCATCTACACTTTCCTGGACGGCATCATCTGGAAGGCCTACGA
>JAKLMY010000377.1:0-18070 GCA_022814645.1 Ganoderma meredithae | reverse complement strand
AGACGGCGGTACTGTATATTGTCATTCTGAGCCGAGGCGTGCATGTGGAGGAGTACTGTATAATGTGCTTGGGAGTGGAAGACGATGTCTTGTTTGTGAAATTCAATTATCAGCTGCTTCTCTTGTTGTTTTCAATCAATGTTACTAAGTGGACTCACCAGAGCCGATTAGACCAACGGCCAGAAAGGTCCAGTTGGTGGGGATAGAATGGATGGATGTATCAGTCATAACATAGTCCCACGCCGTAAGTGGGAACACCAGGGAACGGAGAAGTACAGTGAAACGAGCCTGTATAATGTGGGTACTAGTACAGTTGGTGATATCATAATGAGGGAGATTGAAGAACAGAGAACAATGAGTATTGGCGCGAAAGCTGCGACCAGTATCCACGATTATCCATGAAATATCAATGTACACACAGGCGACCGAGAGAGCAGTAAACCAGATAAATGCAATGCAGAAAAAGAGATAGGACGACCATGGGCGTGTAGACTGGAGCACGGTTACAGAGGGGGATAGGCAGGCGGGAGATATGAGAAAGACATGAGGGAGGTGGAGTTAAATAGTCGTCGCAGCATGGTCCTAAATAGCTTACAATAGTGATAGTATACACACGATGCGCGGCACATCTAGCGATGAGGATGTTGGTGGGTCAATCACAAATGCTACAAAGCGGATGATGGTCAGAATCGCTGGGGGGTCTGGGGGGCTGGTTCCTGCCGAGGCGCGTCGCCTTCCAAGTCCCACGGCGCGGGTATTCGCTGGACGTCGGTCAGGTTATCGTCGCGACGTGCGTCCTTGAGGCGTTCGCGGTCTGTCATGCCCATGCGGACGCGACACCGGACGAGGCGCAGCTTTGTGCGCTTGATCCCTAAGATTGACACCGTCCATGAAGCTTTTCCGAGACGAATATATGAAGAACAACTACGCACAGGTGGAGATCGTATTCCGGTCTTCGTCCAAGAACGGATTATCGGCCTGCAGAAGGTCGTCTCTGAGCGCATATAAGCACCAAAGAGACTCTTCATACAGCTTCTCGCATTCGTCTGGGGCGCTCGCCTGGTCAAGTAGCTCTTTCCGTGCAGCAGTGCGGCTCTGCAATTTCTTACATTCAGATAGTGCCATGTACTGCGTTGCAAACCACTCACAAGAAGCAGAGCACGATCGTACACCAGTTGGTCCAAGAACGTCGGCGGACCGGTATATTGCGCCGGGAGCCAAGTCTTCACCAAAGCCGCACGATCATGGCACTTGATAAAATGATCCTTGAACCACGACAGCGCTATCATCCCAGCCCCGACAACTTTAGTACGCGCATTGCGACGAAACATGCATGAGACGACGACGAACCTTCGTCGAAGCCCTCGCTGACCTCGAGCTCCCCGTCGGGATCACGCATCTGCAGGTGCTCGTGGAAGTTGCGCAACTTGTCGATGCCCTTCTGCGAGAACGACATGAGGAGCATGTACAGCGCGACGCATGTCATCGCGTTGTACTCCGCCTGGATGTCCGCGTTCTTGCGTCGCGCCGCCAGGCGGTCCGTCTCTCCCTCTCGCCGCGAGAACTTGGCCGGATCCGGGAGCGGTTCTGTCCGGGGGGTCCGGCCGATCAGTCAATGTCATTGTGACAGATAAAAGAAGGCCGAGAGCACAGTCATGGATCGACCACATCGACATGCCGTAGGACTCACTCTGCGGGAACGCCTTGACGTAGTCGTACATCTCGTCCGCCCAGTGCGTCAGCACCTCCGTCTTCTGTGCGAGCTCCTCGAGGGTGGTCAGCAGCTCGTCCTCCTCTGCGTCGCGCGCGCCTTGCAGCTCCAACCCAAGTCCATGGCCACGTGCAGCGCCAAAGGTTTGTATCCGGCGCGGCGACGATGGCGTGAACTCGCTCTGGTACGATGACGGACGCCGCTTCGACCCGCGCAGAATGCCAGTGGCGATGCTGAGTGCTCGCGTGAGAGCGTTGCCGTTCGTGCGCCCATTCAAGCTGGACGGTGACGATGACAGCGGGGGCATGTTGATGTTCGGGGGTGGTGGAAATATTATATTCGCGTTGTTCGGGACTGGCAGATCGTACGGAGGGGATTCTGCCCCGGGGCTCACCAAATCGTCGGGAGCGGGCGACGGCTTGCGGTCGCGCAATGGTCGCCGACGAGCAGTAATCTCTGCAGACGAGCCATGCGTGAGCGCGTTCCCTGAAACTCTTTAAAACAGACTTACCGTCGACAGCGCGGTTGATTTCGACAGCTTGTTTGTCGCCAACAAGGACATACTCTCGCCGCAGCGCGCCGTCTTCTTCTGTCTCGCCAGGGATGAGCGAGGTGTCAGGAGACAGCACCTTGGCCTTCGCGGCCGGGCTAAACTGTGGAGGGTGTAGTGGTGACGGGCGAGAAGGCCCTGCCACATTGTCGGCGGATCTGCCCTAACGTTAAAACGCAACCTCGGACACACCACATACTTCCAAACACTTACCCGTCCTCTAAAGCACTCTCCGGGACTCCGTGAGACACCCTCCGCGTGAATTTGATCTTTGCAGGCGGGATCATCGCCTTGGGATCCAGTACCTCTGGCGGTATATGCTTGTAGTGCTCAGGTATCTTATCCGGGTCGTCGTCGTCGTAGTCCGGCGGGGGTGGTGTGGGCTCTCGTGGTCGAGGGAACTTGGACTTCACCATTGCTGTGCTCGTGAAAAACTCCTCGAAGCTGGAACGCTCGGCAGGGAGGCGCTTGAGTAGACTTCGAATGAGCATCTTAATGTCGGGAGGGACGGTCTTGAGCTCCTCGCCCTTGGCCTGCGCGCGCTGGTGCATGGCTGGGTCTTCATCAGGAAACTTGATAGCTTTCGAGTTGTCAATCTTCTTCAGGAGCTCGATGTGGTTTTGTGCGCGAAAGGGGGGTTTCCCGACTGCCATCTCGTATAGCACGGCACCGACAGACCAGAGATCAGCTTTCGAGTCATACTTCTGATAGCTCAGAATTTCCGGGGCCATGTACAGTCTGCGATGCATGAGAAGAGGAGCGACTCCTACTGGTCAAAATGCTACTTACGGAGAGCCGCATAATGTCTCCGCCATCATGGCCTGAGGAAGAAAGCGAGCGAAGCCGAAATCGGCGACCTTGAGGACAGGGACGCCGAGAGGATGCCCCCTCGAATACTCGTCCGGGCCAGCAGGATTAAGCAGGAGATTCTGGGGCTTAATGTCGCGATGGATGAGATTCCGTTGCCGAAGGAACTTGATAGCACGGGCTAATCACGCGTTACACAGAAGGAGGACGTGGAGGCAGGGTTGGACATACCTAACTGCCTAAGAAAGCTTCGCACTACAATCTCATCCAAACCCCCCGACTTCGGGTGTGGATAATACGTCGGAGCCGCACCAGGGGAAGGAATGTATTCCAGACCTTCCACGCGCCCCCGCTTCTTGATGTAATTGGCGAGATCGCCGCCGGCACAAAACTCCATTATGAGGTATATGTTCCGCTCTGCGCGCTGCAGAAGCAAGGCTCGCATGAGCATCTGCTCCTGACTTCACGCGGGACATGAAGGACGGCAAGACGTACTATCACATCTAGCAGCCGGGTTATATGGCGATGGGAGAGGCTCTTGAGGATGTCGATCTCGCCCTGCAGGTTGTCAAAGAGCTTCGGGCTGAGCCCGCTTCTGCTTACAGTCTTGATCGCAACTTGGTGGTGCGTTTGCTGCACAGCGACATGGAGAGGTCAGGTGGTGGTTGAGTGATGGGGGGCATGGAGGAACGTACCTCATGATACCCGCGATACACTGTCGCGAAGCTGCCCTTGCCCAAGTCACTCACAATGACGTACGGCCTCACCTCGAGATCCTCGACGCGTTGCCTATCGGGTCGTTCTGCAGTCGAGCTTGGGGTGCGTTTGGCGGCTGAAGGAGGAGTGATGCCGGGACTAGGAGCGGGGGCTGCAGAGGGAGCCATTGTTGGAGGGGTAGTATACAGGGTTCAGGTGGGAGGCTCAGGAAGCGTGCGGGCGAGACTTTCTAGACATGAGGCGGCGTCTGGGGAAGCGGGAAGGGGCAGGAGGCGAGATAGTCCCTGCTTGGGATCGCCGCCGACGAGCACGCTCAAGTCGATAAACAAGGCAACCCACCGTCTGCCTTCTTACAAATCATCACGTAAGCACATCCCGTACAACCTTCTAATCAACGTATGCTATGCCGGCGTAAGGAGCAATACAATGCCTCTTACTTACTTCTTAATTAATTATTCTCCCAAGTAAAGGCGACCCTACTGAGCGTTTCATTCGACGCTGGCCATAAACCCAGCGAGAGCGTTGCGGCAGACCTTGGACCTTAGGAAATCTGCATGGTGGATGGTGTTAGGTTTGGTCATGGTGTCGCGACTTTCTTTGAGCCTGGGTCGCCAACGGCCTAAGGCTGGGCATACGGACAGACATACCCGCCAAGGCCCGACACAATGATCATGTTGTAAAATAGGATGTGTAGACACGCAGCTGCACACGAAATTAGAGAGCGCCTCCCAATCTGAGGTCATATCGAGCAAGCCAGTTGAAGGACCTGCGCTCATCAACATCCCAACACCATCCGTTCCGTCTCAACGTCACGGCCACAGCACGGAAGCAACTCTGACCACGTCTCCCAACCCAAGCACATCGTGCACCCTCACCACGCTCGCCCCCTGCTGCACAGCACAGCTCACCGCGGCGGCAGTCGCAAAGTCCCGCTCGTCCGGCCTAGTCTGCCGCCCTTGGTAGTTGCCAGGACCTTTCGCGTCCGGCTCTTGTAGCACCGTACCCAGGAAAGACTTGCGCGACGTCCCAATGAGCAGGGGGAACCCCTCCAACGCGTTCCGAACCGGGCGCGATGCCGCCGGCTCCTCGCTCGGATTGGGTGCACGGGGAGGGGGGGCCGGGGCGACGATGCTCGCCGCGTCCCGGAGCAGCTCGAGGTTCCCCTCGACCGACTTGCTGAACCCGATCCCCGGGTCGACCATCACCATCCACCGCCGCACCCCGCCCGCGCCCTTGACGGCTCTCTCGACCTTCTCGCCCAGCTCGACCCTCACGCCCTCCAGCACCGCGCCCCGCCCGTCCCCGTCCTTCGCGTAGTCGTAGGCCGAGTAGTCCTTGTTCTCCGCCGCCGGCCCCCGCGAGTGCATCAGCACGACGGGCACGGCGAGGTCTCTTACAACCTGGCGCATCTTCGCAAAGTGCGCCGCCGAGCGCTCCGTCGGCGGGTACTCCATCCCCCCGAACGCATACACGTCGTTGATGCAGTTCGCGCCCGCGTGGACGGCCTCCTCCGCGACCTCCCACCGGAAGGTGTCCACGCTGATCAGCGTCTGCGCGGTCTCGCGTCTGAGCGACTGGCCGTCCTCACGGATTGCCTGGACCACGGGCAGGACTCGCGAGAACTCCTCTTCAGGAGAGACGAACTCGGCGCCAGGGCGTGTCGAGTAGCCGCCGACGTCGATGATGTTTGCACCAGATGCAACGGCAGTTCCCACATACGAGAGCGCATCTGGGAGGGCATAGTGGACAGAGCCGTCTGAGAAGGAGTCTGGCGTCGCGTTTAGCGTGGCCATGATATACGTCTTGCGCGCAGGCGTTTTGCGAGCAGGAGTAAAGGGGGTTATCGGGTATTTCCAGTACGTTGCTGTCGGAGGAACAGGTGGGAACTTTGCCGTAAACGGGGACTTTGGACCGGACGCGTTCTCGGCGTGAGGAAGAGGGTAGCGGGGGAATGGGATGACTTTATACATGACTTCTCCGCCCCTGGGTTGCTGTGCCAACTCCGATAGCAGTGTCTTGACCGTTTTCTGAGTTCTAGGAATAACGTCGTTCGGGATCATACTAGGGAACGAGGTCAAGAGAGGTAATTCAGGCATAAATGCGATAAAACGTACTCCGCCAACGGCCGCAGGACGAACTCTCGCTCCGAGACCCGGGGATGGGGAATGACAAGCTGGCCCTGAAGGTTGTCCAAATTTCGTCGTGCACTCTCAGGTCTGGTGTCTAAAACTAGGTCGTCGTACGTGATGATGTCGAGGTCGACCACTCGAGGGCCATTCCGGAATGTCGCTGTACGCCCAACGGCCTCTTCGACGTGCTTTAAGTGCGACAGCAAATCTCGCGGTTCCAAGTCGGTCTCGATCTGTGGTGACCTTAATTCAGTTAGAAGACCAGCCGTGGTGGTATGGAGAAACTCACCATACACGCGCAGTTGATGAACTGTGGTTGATCTTCCACATACATCGGCGCTGTTTCGTACATGAAACTCGTGTCTACCACCACAACCCGTTGCGCCCCTTTCGGCTGCTCAACGCCGGGGGACGATGTCTCCAGCAGGCGAAGAGCGCACTCGATGTTCGCAAACCGATCGCCAACGTTCGCCCCAATGGCGATTGCGGCACGGTGAGGAAGGGACCGCGCCGCGGGAGATGGAGGTGCCAACTTGGATTTGGAAGTCGACGGTGAGTCCGCGGGAGAGTTCTGGGCAGCCGCTTGAGAGCTGGAGCTGGGCGTCGCGGAACTTGAAGACGCGATTTGCGACTGTTCCACGCGGAAATCCCTCGCTGTGCGAGTGACCTCGATCTCAGCCGAGTCCGCGTCGAGGATCGCGCTGGGCTTCGATATACGGACGCTGACGACGGCGCTCTCGTCTTTGAGGAAAGCATGGATGGTGCTCGCAACGTTGGACGCGAGTGCCTCGACAGTGAGATATCTGGAGTCATCAATAAACTGTACGCGCGGTTTCAGTATGTATCTATGTGCCCTCAGCATGCTACGCACGTCAAATATCCGCTGCTCCAGGGTGCGGAAGTCGAAGGGCAGCTGCCGAGCCATTCTCCTGGTTATCGACGCGTTGACCCGCACGCGCTGCTTCCGCTGCCGTTCGTGCGCATGGATGCCGATCACGGCGTACCCCAGCACATCCTGGAAGAAGAACGTCTCCTCCACCGGCGCCCGGGACCTGCTGAGCTTGGTGACCTCGACTCCAAACGCCGCGCCGTACAGGAGCGTCTTCGTGCGTGCGATCCGCACCACGAATTTCATGACCTCGGAGTACTGCAACGCATATACCTGGCATACACGGTCGGCGAACGCTTCGAGGGAGGGGAAGACCTCGGATTCGACGATCGCCTTCATCCCTGACGCCAAGGTGGAGTAGTTGACCGAGTGTGCGAGGTCATCTGTTGCCGCCGCGTTGCGCACGTCGTGTGCGAAGCTGAAGCTGACGAGGACCGGTTGGGGTGTGGGCACCGCAGAGGGCCATCGCGAGCCATCTGAGAAGGAGACGTTGAGCGCGAGCTCGTTGACGCGCACGTAGTCGGAGCGGTTTGTCTGGCGATCTGGCCTGCGATCCTGCGGTGAGTAGACCTGGACGGTAATGCTGGGCTACATGCCTACCCCATAGTGCAAAATGCGGCGGAAGAAGGGAAAAGAGGACGAGATGGTGGGGGAAAACAAGACTCAGACTGCTCGGGTGCCGGACGAGGGCGCTGTGTGGCTCTCTTTGATCGCGCCTTCTCACCATATATGGACCTGGTGCAGGGATCGGGATCGGGAAGACTCAGTGACGCGCCGCGCCGTGCCTCTCAAGTGCCTCTTCATCTCTGCGTCGTTGGCTGACTACCCTCTGGACCGACATCTGGCTCTCTGGAATACAGCATGGAATACACGTACTCTATGCAGAAGTTGGCCGCATACCAGCCACGAAAGACAAAGAAGTCCAAGGAGACGTTCGACGCCGGGCTAGCTCTCCTCAACCGCGGCGGGTTCTTGGGCAAGGGCGATGAAGGTGCGCACTGTGCAAACTCTTTTCTCCTCTGAGTACTCATGTGCCCCCGTGCATACGCGTGTAGTTTGGGACGGCATAGAAAAGCTGGCGTTGGCCGCCATCGACGAGGGAAACCTTGAAGTCGCTGACGTGCGTATCCCTGCCTGAGCGGTCGCGTACGCGCCTTCATTCTGCTGCCCAGAGATGCCTCAAGCTGCTTATAGACAAGTTCCCTGGGTCTCCGCGTGTAGACTGCCTCGAAGGTATCCGGATGGAGGCCACCGCGGACCCAGAACTCGTCTTGGTGTTCTACGACCAGCTCCTCGACGCGGACTCGTCCAACGCAGTGCGTGCTAGCATTCGTCTTCTTCTCCTACCTCTATCTGCCCTCTCGTGCTCACTCTCGCACCTTCCTCTACGCCCACTAGGCAATATGGCGGCGCAAAGCCTCGGTCCTGCGGCGGGCGGGCAAGATCGAGCGCGCAGTTCAGGAACTCTCAGCGATGCTTGACACCTTCTACACCGAACCCGACGGCTGGCTCGAGCTCGCGGACATGTATGCCTCCTGTCAACAGTACACATACGCCCTGCAGTCCCTCTCGCACGCACTCCTCCTCTCGCCCCAGAACCCGTCGTACTTCCTGCAGTACGCCGAGAGCGCGTACCTGGCCGAGGACGTCCCGCTCGCGCTCAAGACGTTCCTGCACGTCGTCGACATGACCGACGACGACGACGGGGACCTCGCCCCTAGCGACTCCATACCCACTGGGATCACGCTCCGGGCGTGGTTCGGTGCGAAACTTGTACGTTCTCCCTTTGACCATATGATCTTCCGACTTGCTTTGCTAACATGCAACGCGTGTAGTGCACCCGGAAGTTGATCTCAGAGCCTCGATCGGCATCCAATTCTGCCTCTCACATGGCTGCGCCGAACACCACAAATCTGTCCCACCTAGACGAGCTCGCTACGGAACGGCTTCGTACAGCATACCTGAACGTGAAGAACGAGTCCCCGCCCACAATAGAGAAGGACTTCATCGCTGCTGTCTCCACGCTTGCAAAGTAGTATGCCATGATAGACCATATACCCCGGAAAACGTGTGCCAGACTCGAGATGTTCTAATATTAATGTCCCCCATAAGCGTGAGCCGTTTCAATGATGTGTACGAGGGACACTCTTCCACACAAGGATTTTATAGTGAGGACGAAAGCCATGCCAGGCTCAGGCGATTGGAGCCCTTACCATCATAGCCAAGCAAAAACAACAATACAGCACACGCAGAGGAGAGCACGACTTGGATCATGCATACGGAAGCTTGCCCTAAGTCATAATTGTATACGGAGGGGCATATGCGTGCGGATAGAGTAACATGAAAGCGAGATGTGAGTGATACAGATGCTGCAGCTCCAAACCAACCAACACTCTCCCAGGCCGTCGTGGGTGCCGCAGCGGGAGTGCCCAAGCTCCAAGCCCGGGGTGTGTCCCGTACGTGCGTGGTCGACGCCTACTGCGTCTAATGAGGCCCCGGCCGGGAGGGTTTTTACTTCTCGGGGTTGGCGTTCCTGGAAAGCGGAGGAAGGGTCAGCATGAAATTGTGGGGAGGCGATGAGAGGACAGCGGAGGGTGAGTGAGTCAGATAGGAGCGAAAGACAGATGAATGTTTTTCTACATGCGCGGTTCAGTGTGAACTATGCTAGACGATTCGGGTATCATCGCAGAGGACGGGGACAAAGCCTCCATGGTGAGCACAAGATATGCGCTTTCCATAAGGGCCGCCAGGGAGACGCAAAAGGAATTGCACCGAGGACTCACATTCGCCGCTTGCCGCCAGGGAGTGTAGTAACGTTTACGAAGCTGCACAGACAGTCAGTTCCCCGTCCAAACCATCCAAAAGCTCCAATAGCAACACACCGACGGTTGTAAACCATCCGCTTCTTGGCACGGCCCTTAGGCGTCTTCTTCTTCTCCTGCTTCTCGACCTTGGGGGTCTGAGACTTGACTTTGCCGGCACGGGCAAGAGAGCCGTGAACTAGAAAACAGAAACAGACATCGCAATCGCAGCAGGGTGCGCGAGCGTGAAAACAACGAATTCGTGAGCAACAGGGGCGACGGCGAGCGAGAGGGAAGGGCGGAACCTTTTCCCATGTTGTCTTGCTGTGGGCGATGTGGACGATGTCGGTGAGCAAAGCGTTCGGTGGTACTGTACAGGACTAAGCTCCTTTTCAAGCTCCGCCTCAACTTTGAGTGGCTAACATCGGATCCGAGTACTAAGCGCTCAATCGCAGTCACTTTCAAACGCCTCGGGCCGGACATCCGAAGCCTATTGAACACCCAACGTTGAACCTGAGTGCAACCTGCCAGAGGCCTTTAAACTGACTCTGTGCATGCCAGGATCCATTGTACCACACTGAAATGTGTTGGATCTCTGCAAATGCAACTGTTCATGTTTTGTATATACAATGTGCAGAGTTGATGCAAGAACTACTGAAGTGCCCGAGTCGCTCGGGCGCCCCCAGTCAGATTTAGTTGGTGAAGGAAACGTCAGGTCGGCGACCATCAACATCCCGGATACATGTTCCTGTTTGCGGGACTGCTAATATAAGCATGATTCATAGGGACGTGCTCAAGTTCGGTCTCCGTCATACCCTCCGGGGACGACGCTCATGGACGGATGGCCTGCAGCTTCGGCATTTTCACGAAATTGCCCGCGGTCTTAGTAAAGCTAGTGTAGTCCCTGCCGTCGCCCTACAGCATCACAATCCCATTCGGTCAGCCCCCCCCCAAACCCATGCACAACAGGCCCAAAGCAAAAACGCACACACACACACCACCATCACGTTCGGGAACCCGGGGTCGAACGGCAGTACGCCCTCGAGGAACGCGATCTGGGCCGCGCTGAGCGCAACGTCGAGCGCCTCGATGTTGGCCTCGAGCTGCTCTTTCTTCCGCCCGCCCACGATCGGAAACACGAACGGCGCCTTCTGCATCACGTACGCGATCGCGACCGCCTGGATGCTCTGCGCGCCGACCTGCGTCTGCACCTCCTCGAGCGCCTTGCAGACTTTGCGCTCTGGCTCCGTGCGCTCCCAGTTCGGCCGCGACATCGTGCGCCCGTTCTCCCCCGTCTGTCGCCGTTGTTCCTCCTCCCCGTCAGTGCGGATCCAGCCCGCGGCGAGTACGTTCCACGGCGCGAGGGCAAGACCTGTCGGTGTTCTGGTTTACCGCGACTGAAGATAGAGATGAGGAGAACGGCTGCGCACCTTCAGAGAGCGCCATGGGAAGAATGTCGCGCTCAAAGTTGCGTTGGAGGATGCTCCATGCGCCCTGGTAGATCACGAATGGAGTCTTGCCTGTGAGCCATGCATATAGGTTCGCCTTCGACGCGATCCACGCCGGGGTGTCAGAGATGCCCTGCATGGGGTCCGGACCAGTCAGCAGTCTGCCATTGTCCCTCCATGCGCGAAGATTGGGCTCTACGACCCAAGCACTCACGAGATATAATACCTTCCCCGATGTCACGAGGTTGTGCAGGCCGTTCATAACTTCCTCCATGGAGGTTTCGAAGTCCCACTGTGTCAGCACCGATCAGCGTATCGCGTTAAGAGGGGGGTGGGGATCCGCGAGTATTCTTACGTAGTGGACGTAGAGGATATCAATGTAGCTCGTGCGGAGCTTCTTGAGGGACGCCGCGACGGAGATATGCATGGGCTTGACGTTGTTTCCCGTATAATGCACCTGTTCTGTCTTCCGCTAGTTTAAAGTTGGTCGTGTACTGCGAAGGCAGGCGCAGGCGAAAGCCAAGCGGCCGTCAGCCGCAAGGCCAGTTTAAAAGCAGAAGCACACGGCTCAGCGCACCTTGGTGGCAAGGACGATCTGGTCGTGGGTGCCCCGTTTCTCCATCCACTCGCCAAGGGACTCTTCCGAGGACTCGTCCTGGTAGGGATTGGCAGTGTCGATGAAGTTGCCGCCGGCGTCGTAGAAGGCGTCAAGAAGGGCGAAGCTGGGCTCCTTGTCCATCGCGCCCATGCCAAACTTGGCCCACTTGTCCTCGATGCTCATTCCGCCAAGCTGGAGTGGGGAGACGTGCACGCCAGCGAGTGCGGAGAGCTGGCGGTAGAAACCGAGCTTGGTCGGCGGGGGTGGTGCGGGGGCCCAGAGTTTAGACATTCTGCGTATGTCGGGTCGATGTATGCGTACGGTTGAGGGCTACGGTATTGCACACCATGCTCTCGCATATATAGTGGTCGAGTCCCCTGAGACTTGGCGTGGTTAACTACAGCTTGGACATGAGTGTGCACAACTGAGCATTCTCATCCGTTGTCCCTTAGTCAGGAGAGGTTGACTTGCGAGTCATGGACCGTTGTGTGGTTATTGAGCTGCGGTCGGCGAAGGCGTCGAAGGTGGATGAACCCAGACTTTGCACGGACTGAATGCAGGCGATGACCGATCACGATTCAGAGTTCCGATCGGGTGCGTTCAAGAAGGCTTGGATTGGTCAGCCGCTGAGGCATCGCTTGTCGCTCTCTGAGCGTCTGGCAGCCAGGCTCTGCTCACTGCCAGCAGCCAACTTCGACTGTGCTGTAACCTGTTACAACTTCAACGGATCCTCCCAGTGGTTCTTATCCTTCCTCACTCACCGAAGCCGAAGCTGAACAACGCCGATCTTCTTGGCCATGGTCAGCCTCCTAACTCAGCAGTCTTTTTGCCCGTCGATGTCACACTGATTGCCATCGATCATCTGGGGCCGCCGCATACTGCTGGGCGAGTCCTTCAGATTTTCACGCTCATACCATACTTGCTCCCCGACCCTAACCGGCGTGTCTGCGGTGCCATACAATTTCCACGCCGTCATCCTCGTCAATAGTGCTAATGTCGCACATATAACTAACAACGTTCACGAGTATGTCTCAGATCCGCGCACTCGTCCATTAGGTATCTTATATCCCTTCCCTTCCCTATCTTCCTGGTCGAAACACGTATCGGCCTGCAGGGGACGCAAGTCGGGTTACCCGGAGCTCGGTGGTACCTGTTTGCATCCGAGTCGGGATCTATACAGCACCGGAAGGTTCTTCGGCCCGTGTATCCCAGCGAGTCGTATGGGGGCAATATATGCGCGCCGTGTTCGCTCTCGCTCGAAATCACCGAGGCATACTGCTTCATACCTGTTTCAAGACTTTCCACTTGGCACCGGGAGATAGGTCTAGGGGCCCATGCGTGTATCCTCCGTATATCCCAGGAGAACAGCCCTGCGGACTGGAAGCATATGTTAGTATATCGGTGCTCCATTTTCATTGTGCTTCTCCCATTCATATCTTCCGTTCAATCAACTCCGTGTCACGCAGATACAATGACACGCCAAGCAGTGGTCCGCAAAACCACAGCCTGTGACTTGGACAACGGTTACCGCCATATGCTCTCCCTCCTTATCTGGGTAAGCATCAGATCTGCTTCGCTCTGTTCGGAATTTGTATCGTGCATCAGGTTTCCTACAGACCTCCCAGCATGGCGGACGGATGCTCGCAGCTAGCTGTTTGATAGAACAGGTTCGTGAAGCTTTGACGCTCGGCACTCGTGCAGCGCCTGGCAGGGGATTTGCGAACATACGGAGGCGCGGAACAAGGAAAGCTGAGCAGGCATGGCCCATTACAAAAGCTTGGGGATATGTGGGGCAAGGAGCATCGCTGGCGGTATCGAGAGGATCCACGGCCCACATCGCTTCTATCAGGGGGGTGTTGCCAGGTTTGCATGGCACTGGTGACATGAGTTCTTGCAGGAAGCTATGAGCCTGTCGTTGAAACTCGTTGACATGCGCTGGCGAACACACGATCGGCGCCATTTGTCCCGATGCGGTGTGGGAATGTCATTGCCTGGTAGCTCTCTTGGCCAAGGTTCCGTTCCTTCAGTCACGTGGAGACACAAACTGGGATTCGAGACGGCTCAACGCCGCATGCATCTCCTCTGACAGATTACAGGACATCAGTGTCCACCTCCTCAAATGGTCAATGAGGCGTCGGTCGCTGTCGAGACCCCCGGCGGCGTGCGGAGAGTCTCCTAAGCTCCCGCGTACCACCCCCGCGCTCTCCCCGCCATCTGACGACAAACAAGACACTTCAGCGAACGATTGTGAAGCACTTCCCCGACGCCGAGGGGATCCTTGATAGTTAGTCCAAGTCTCCTAGGTTAATCGTCAGACGTTGACTGCAGCCATTGACAACCTTCTGAGGATCAACTACCTTGCAGCGCTTCTTGGCTCCATATCTCTGCCGGGCACCTGCCACAACTCGTCACTTATATCTCCGTTCTCATAACGGCGCCTTCGATTGGTCTTCCTCGTCGGCCCTCCTTGCAACGCGCCATCCCGTGCGAGACCGCGAGCTTTTCCTCCCCCCTCTTCCTCGGCCACGGCGCGATATCGATCCTTTGCACACGTTCCCTCTCCCCCACTCTGGTCCCCCTGGTGCCTCTGATATCCGCCTCCTCCCCAGTCATTCAAGCTCAATTTGAACCACATCCTACACAGCACAAAGCCGCCACTGACATTCGTGGTCGACGAAGTGGTGTATACGCTGACCGACCGCCGCTCAGTTATGGGCCCCTCTTCCTCTTTGCCGCCACATACGCCTGTGCCACGGGACACCGTCATCGGACGTACATCCAACACGGACGAGGTTGACCTGAGTAGACGGGACGATATCGCAACCCCTTCCAGCGCGTTTTCAATATCGTTGTCCGATTTCGACACCTCAACGGTCGAGCCTCAAACATCCATCCTTTTGTCACTGCCCACAACGTCTGTGTCTATGCCATCGCAGTCACCAACAGATAACCTGTCTGGCCCCACTGTCCCACTGAGTGCGGTCGTTGGAGGCGCAGTAGGGGGTGGGGTCGTCCTTATTGCCTTCATCACCTTCATCTTCTTCAACCGCCGCCGACGTGGTCCTCGGATCGAGCCATTTCCACTCGGACACGACATCGAGCACCAATCGAGGGATGGTCATGCACGTCAAATGAGACAGCATAGCCCGCCACTGCCCGTCGTCCCCATTATCCGCCCTCCTGTCCCCAGACAAAATCAGCACCCATCCGCGCATCCTCACCTCCGATCTGGGCCGAAAGTCCACCCGCTGTATGACCTCAAGGTAACCGTCTCCGAGACCTCGCTGCACAGCACAACCACGCCCGAAACGCCCCTGAGCCGCACGCACTCGCACAACTGCGATGCCGTCAGCGTCATGAGCTGCGACTCAAACCGCCGCAGGCACCGGCCCCTGCCCCGTCCCCCCACAGATACGCTCCCGCCCGTGCCCGCTCTCCCGCGCGGCTTCTCGCGGCCGCGGTGCGACGACGCGGCACCAGCACTCGCCATCCAGCCGACGATCCTCGCCGTCCCGAGCCAGTCCCTCGCGTCGAGCGCGCCGCTGACGAGCCCCATCAGCGCACTCGACATCGACCTCGGGGACTATACCACCGGGCCCGGCACCTCCCCGCCCACGTTCCTCCCCGCGCGGCGCGACTCGCAGCTCGAGCCCCTGCGCAGCCCGCGCCGGCTTCCCGTGCCTCCACCAACAACACAGGGCCAGACTCCCCCGATGCAGAGCGTCTTTGCCTCGGAGGGGGAAGCAGAGGCAGAGGCAGAGGCAGAGGCGGAGATGAGGGCGGCGGGGATACATTTGCAGTTCGATTCGGACGGACGGCCGGATAGCCCGAGCATGGCGACGATGTACAAGGAACTGCTGGAGCTGCAGCGCCAGGTCGCGTGGCTCCGCGAAGATATCCCCGTGAGGCACTTCGGGGAGGCGCCACCGGATTACGCGGAGTCTGTGGTGGGGAGTACGTGCGTATGAGGTCGTGAGGGAGGTGGGAGGCGGGAGGCGGAGACATGGGGAGGATGCACTTGCGGTCTGGCGGTCGGTTGAGGAGCACTCGGTTGGCGAGGAGGATGGATGATTGAGGCCCTAGGACTCAACACGGACTTCGTGGCTGTTTGCCAGTTAACGTTGCTTGCATCACTTGTATCAGTACCTTTTGCAACGCATGCACATATATCTTTCGTCACTCGTCAAAGCATAGGGATTAGACCGGTGGTTGAGACGACTCGCGCTGACGGGCTGGTAATGTAAAACTCGCATGAGAGAAAGCTGAAAGGACCGAGGGAAAATGAGCATTTAATATATGCATTGTCATGCCTGAACTCTGCGTCCACGGTCCTATTCGTCGCCAGTCCGAGTTGACATAATCGTAGCCACCATCGTGCAGCGCTCATATGGACCGCGGAGAAAATGAAAGACATTTGTGAATAAATATGTTACACTATCATTCTGTATCAATGAGAGGGGGCTTTAATTCCTCCTTCAAGGCCACATTAGCGGGCTGTAGACTGGCCGGTGCTCCCAGTTGGAAGTGGCCGATGTAACGGGCGCGGACGGGCGGAAGACGAAGGCGGGAGGACGGACAGGCGGGCAAGCAGAGAGACAGAGAACAGAGAGGTCGCCGGATACTGGCGTTGATTCCGCGAGGATACAAACGAGTCAGCGATGTACTTATATACAGGAATACGCTAACGACGGTGGCGTCCACGCGAGGTGTCAAAGGCGGGATGCTAAAGAGGGAGCGAGACGTCGGGATGAGAAATACAGGTACGTAACCGAGCGCGTGACAGAAAGGAACCGGAGCAGAGGCCATGAGGCTCGTGTACGGCCAGCGCCGTTACAGCCGAGGTCGAAAGAAACATGAGCGCCTATTGCCTAGGACGCCAAATGGGGAAGGAGTCGAAGTTGAACGTTGAACGTTGAACTTGGGACTTTGCCATCCGAGCCACTGCCACCGTCACTTGCCTCATTCCCTCCATCACCAACGCACTCTTTATCACACCTGCAGCAACTCGAAGTCGCATATAAAGCTTGACATTGAGGAGATGGCTGTTGTGTTCCCCAGCTCACACAGTCCAATGTCGTCCCGGGCCATCGAGCGTCCGAGTGTCCCCCGAAGCCCTCCTGGGTCGCTTGTGGCGGAGGCTTCTGTGGTTCACCACGATAATTCTGGATCTTCTCCGGATGATGAGAGCTTTCGTACGTTCTCCATCTTCCGGTCCTCGCCTCTCAAAGCTTGCAACCCTCGTCCCACTAATCGAAAGGCTACAGAAGCACATGAAGTCGTCGAAGACGACTCCATCTGTGACGACTTTCTTAACCAACACCTTCGGGCCGCCCCCGATACATTCACGCTCACACACGACATGAACTTATTTCTCAAGGAGATCCACGCGGCTGGCACAGTGGAATCGAAGATGTACCAGCCCGCCGCCTCCCTTCTGACGGCGATTAGCGAACAGATTTTCAGTACGTTCCTCGCTTTCGTATCGGACGACACTTGTTTGGTTTGACCGCAAATGATTTCAGAATGTCTCAGCGAAGAACGGAGGGCCGTGCACAGGAAACGTCAACACATCTGCAAAGGAATGCCGGGGCACCTCACCTTCATCGATCACCACACTACAGCACCCACACACTTCCCCAAATCCGGCTGCATCACCGACGCAAAGGACGCCCCAGACCTTCTAGGTGTCTACGACGTCGACATATTCAAGAACGATAGGAATGTTGATGGTGTGTACAGCAGAGTTCCTCATCACCGCGTCGAGGGTATCGTCGTGGCGAAGTCTGAGAAGATCACAACCTACGCCTACCGCCACCACCAGGCTCGCCCGGATCGTCCTGGATTTTACGTCCTCGTCATCAAGCCCCAGTGGTACCAGGTCCTCTATTCTGACCCAACTGGTGTCTTCGCCTCCCCTCAGACTTTGTGGTCTGAGACGGACCTTCTTGTCGCATACATCTTCTCCCACTACTTCCCACCTGACCGGCACTTCCTCTGGGACGATACCATTCAGTGGACTGAGCCTCACGGACCTTGCTCGCCCCCCTCGTGGGAGATCACTTGTGATGGGAAGCGCTACAAGGACGGTCAGGTCATCTTCGTCGGAGAGCCCTGGGGCCGGCTGACCACCGCGTTCAACATTGAGGACCCCAGCGGTAGGCGCGTCATCATCAAGGACAGCTACCGCGGCACCGGTCGCTGCTTCAAAGAGGAGGACATCTTGAAACACATCCATGAGGACGGCGACTTCCTTGGTGTCGTACGCATGAAACTCCACGAGTCTGTCATGGCCGGAGATGACTATCTCGTGTTCGATCTGAAGGGTGAGGAGGAGAAGAGGACCAGAGAGCGCTGGGTTCTGTTGGACACTGGATTCCGTTTCCTGAAGGCCAAGACCGTCCAGGACCTCCTGATGGCGGT
>JAKLMY010000376.1:0-25554 GCA_022814645.1 Ganoderma meredithae | reverse complement strand
CCTTCTAATGGGTGGCTTATTGGCAAATTCCAATCAGCTCTATCTTGGCATACCGGGCTCTCTCTAGTTTTCCGATGTCCGGTTCCTTGAGGAGAAGGGCATGGTCTGTGACATCGAGGCCCTTGTATCTATCTCGGAAATTGGAGGAGATTGGTGTGAGTGAGCAGATGCGCTCACGGAACAAATCTGGAGGCGGCTGCAGCTCCGTTTTATGTAAGTGTACGTAAGTGAACGTATTGCAGCACTAACGCCATCTTCCCAGATATCAGAGGATGCATACTGCAGCCATGTCAAATCGCTCCCAGACCCCGTTCACGTACAGCTAACTGTGCTCAAAATTCGAAGCATCAGAAGAAGCCTCAAAAAGTTGACAACCCGACAAAGCAACGGGACAAGGACTCAATAGATTCTTTCGACTGCCATGGTTGGCTGTGATCAGAGTTTCCGACGGTTTGGATGAGGCCGTAGTTACTCTCGCACACCAGACATCGCACGTCCCGTATTGTTCAATTGACCTTCCAGATGACGATGACGTAGACAGGATTATTCTGAAGAATCCCGACTAAACTGTTTCCCAGGTATTGGTTTGTTCCTGATTTAAGCATGGGACGAGTACTATGCTATTAATTACATACTCCTTTCTAAGGTCTGGAGTGAGGTTCTCAGGAAGTATCCCAAGCCCGCTTTCTCACGAGCGGCCATCTATGCGTGATGGGTGCAAGAAGATCACGAGAAATGGAAGCGGCATGACGATGAGGTCCCATCAGCATCCATCCTGCTGGACGAGGCCCGGGATTCACTCGGGTCCTATTCAGTTCAGCCCATAGACCTCCCAAGTGAAGACGGATTCACTGGCTTGGCGTTCGCACTTCCGGAGCTGTTTGGCCAATGGGACGAACAGATTCGAGAGTTGGCTCTTGACTCGACGTGTATGTAATTGCACATTATTCTTTGACTCCTCTGACAAGTGTTTGGATAACTCCAGTCAACACAGATGGATCTCGCTTCGGGCTGCATGCTCGCCTCGGGGAAGTGTACGGTTCAGGACTGCCAATCACATACATCGGAAGACAGAACTGAGCCTGATTTTTGGAGATGTGCTTTGTCACCCAAGAAAGTTTGACCAACTGGAATCTGCTTATCATGTATCAGTAATTTATTGAAAATCTGACGGGGTCTGAAATGTCTGATTCAAACATTTCAGGCACTGTGTAACGGGCACGAGCGGACGGAGGACGGAGGAGCAGGCAGTCACCGGAGAGACTGAGACTCGGAGCAGAGGGGAGCCCGGATACTGGTGTTGATTCCGCGAGGAACTACAAGACAGGTGAGTATCGAACTTATATACTGACTACGTACTGATAGTGGCGGCCACGCAACACACTGCGGGCAGAAGCACCGCCTGGGAATGCTCAGAAATTATTATAGCTTCAACGCAGCTGGCGGCCTGGTCCTCCAAGCCAGACAGAAGTACGTACAGAGCTTTCCGAGTATCTTTCATCCAAGTCGTCGTAAAGTCAAAGACTTGAAGGCTACCTGCCCAGGTATGGGTTTCACTCAATCGCGAGGGAACCTGTGTCTCTTCAAAGTAGCGTCAATGTTTAAGTATTAGTTGATTTGGTACCTATGGACGCTCCCTGCCTGTGTCCACCGCATTAGTCTGACGAATCGCACGCAATGAAGAAGGTTTGATCGAGGCACTCAAGGATCGACGCGCGGGGGATTGTGCTCGTCAATTCTGATGCCTCCGAGTCCACCCCTCTCGGAGTGAGTGACTTACTAGGTGCTGCCCAGCGCTATTGAATTGAAATTGGACAGCCATGACTGCGGCATCGACTGCACAGTTCGGACCGCGCCGAAGACTTCAGTACCTGACCAATATTACTCAGCCCAGCCCTGTTCTGATGAACATTTCGCAGTCAATGTTCATGACTTCCTGTGGCCACACTGGGGTGCTCACCTGAGTGCTGGGACCTTGGATAAGTGTCATTGCCTTTGAGGAACACGCGCTGGTTATCCCCATGATCCTTTTCAATCCCAGATTTAAACTCCCGTGACACCGCTTTCTTCAGAACGTAACGAATTGTAATCTCCGACTATTTCTGCGGTGGCGACTGCACCGCCTTGCCGGACGCGGCTCCTGAAAACCAACACCGTTGGCACCAAGATGGCACCGCAAAACAGGACTTACGTGGGACAAAGCCCGCGGCCGCAGCGCGTGCAAGAGTTGGGAATAACTTTTTTTTGCCAGACGGCATTCAGAACAGCCCCGCATCAAGGCCGACAGTGATCTTCGAACTCGCCACGAGGGCCATCGCTCTCAGGGTTCACCTCCGTGGCATTCAAGGTATAAGTTAAAGGCCGTCCTGCAGAAGCCTCTCTGTATCTGTTGCGGCCCAAGTTCACCCTGTCAGTGGCAAGATGACGGCATATGTCTCCTTGGCGGCGCTAGCTGCACTTGTGTACCTCGGACTCCAGATCTTCCGCAACTACTTGTTCAGGTCGCCTCTCGACAACATCCCGGGTCCTCCTCCGGCCTCCTTCTGGACTGGTATGTTGCGCGGTCCCTTTACAGACAATGTGCTCGAGATGCTAATGGGACCACAGGTCACTTCCCACAGCTGCTGGACCGGAAGGCTTGGAAGTTCACGGCACATACCGCTGCCACCTATGGACCGGTCTCTTTGCTGAAAGGCCTCTTCGGCGTAAGTGCCGTTGGAGGTTCTACTGGTATTTTGTCTCAGTCTCACGTCCTCTGCGGTGGTCTAGAGACGGTTCCTGTTGATCCGCGATCCGCTCGCCCTGCATGCGATCGCAATCAAGGAGCAAGAGTTCTACACGAAATCTGTTACCCCTTCCAAGTAAGTACACGTCTTGTCCCGCCCATCTCCTCGACGGCCATTACGACGCCATGATATCTCACTGATGTGTTATATACAGCGACATGAAGCTGTTTCTCGGCCCAGGCGTGCTGACGACCGTCGGCGCGCAGCACCGGCGGCAGCGCAAGCTTCTGAACCCGGTCTTCTCCGTGTCCCATCTCCGCAACATGACGCACCTCTTCTACAATGTCGCCCACAAGGTGCGTGCCCTAGCATCGTGCTTGAAGTTTCCCCGTCCTGCCTGCAAGTTCTCACAGTGGTTAATGCTACAGATGCGGAGCGCACTCGCTACTCGCGTGCCTGGGGACGGTTCCGGGAAGGTGCTGGACGTCAACGATTGGATGGCGCGGACGACGCTCGAGATGCTCGGGCAGGCCGGGCTCGGATACTCATTCGACAACTTCGAGGAGGACTCGATCGACCCGTACGGCGAGTCAATTAAGATGTTCTTGTATGTCCCTTGTCTCCCTCCCTGCTCTGCTCTAAACTGACGTTCGTTGCGCGTATTTTTCCGGCATGTGGTGTGTGGGTTCGTGACCAAGCCCGGCGATTAGGCCAGTTGTGAAGTTCGGATTCCTTGTCGAACAGCTCTCATGGGTCTTCTCCGATGCCGCCCTCCTGTGGTTGCTCAGCCTGATCCCCAGCGAGACCATGCGGCGCATGCTCAAGATCACGGACACAATGCGGGAGCACTCGCAGAGGATCATCGACGAGAAGAAGGCCGCGCTCAAGAAGGGCAACGACGCACTGAAGCACGCGGTTGGCGAGGGCAAGGACATCATGAGCATCTGCCGTGCGTACTGCTCGCCCTTTCTGGTTGTACCTCGCGATAACGGCTGACGCTGATGGGACGGGGTTGGGATGTGTACCAGTGAAGGCAAACACAGCAGCAGAAGACAAGGAGAAGATGACGGACGAGGAGATCCTCGCCCAAACGTCGTGAGTCGCCTCATGCGGCACCCGCGTATACCCTAACATCATCCCCGTTCTAATCCTGCGCTTCCGCTCGCGGTGGAAGGACGTTCATCCTCGCGGGCATGGATACGACGTCGAACGCGCTCTCTCGCATCCTGCACCTCCTCGCGCAGAACCCGTCTGTGCAAGAGAAACTGCGGGCCGAGATCGTTGAAGCACACGGAGGCGCGGGGAGCGACGCCAACGCCGCGATCCCGTACGACGACCTCAACAAGCTCCCGTACCTCGACGCCGTTTGTCGTGAGACGCTCCGGATCCACGCACCCGTGGTCCTTGCAGGCCGCTTGTACGTCTTCCGTCCTTCGTCGGATCTCCATCCTCCGGGTCGCCCTTGTTCTCCTTGTCCACGCTGAGTGCTGTATAGGGCTGCGAAGGACATGGTCCTCCCTCTTGCGACCCCAGTGCGCGGGAACGACAGCAGGGTGGTGCACGAGGTCATCGTGCCCAAGGGCGCGGGCGTGCTCTTGCACTACCAGGGCAGTAACAGCGCTCCAGAGCTCTGGGGCGACGACGCGCACGAGTGGAAGCCGGAGCGTTGGCTCGCGCCGTTGCCCCAGGCCCTTGAGGACGCTCGCATCCCGGGGGTCTACTCGAATCTGTGAGTGCATACACCCAGCTCAGGGTTTCTCCGTCTGGAGCCGGACAGGGCGGGCTGATCGAGATCGTTCCTGCAGGATGACGTTCTCTGGCGGAGTGAGGTCGTGCATGTAAGTTGCCCTGTTCATGTGTTCATGTCACGACGTCTCAGTCGTGTGAGATGAGAACTGATGTCATGCTATTTTCTAGTGGATTCAAGTTCTCGCAGCTAGAGATGAGTACGTCCCATTTCCCAATGATCCATAAACGAGCCTGCTACGATGCTCATGCGACGTTCGCCTCATCGCAGAGATTGTCCTTGCCACTCTGTTGTCGACCTTCGTATTCGAACTGTCTGACAAGGAGATTACGTGGAACTCGGCCGGCGTCATGTACCCCACGATGAGCGAGGAAAGCAGCAAGCCTGAGATGCTGCTAAAGGTCAAGGTCCTGTAGGGCTCATTCCGTATCGCTCTCGCCGAGCAGTAGAAACGTCCGGCTCAACAGAAAGCGGGGTAGTCCATCTTAGACACTAACGTATTCAGCATGTTATCTAATGCCAATGCACCACCCTGGCAGTGCTGTTGGCACAAACAGCAGACCAACCGAGGCGGCGTGTACGGCGTCGGATCATCACGAATGTACGAGCGTTTACGCGCAATGGAAAACACTCACCGACTCGCATAGCCACTCCCTCCCCTGCGGCCTCAATGTCACTGGATATCGTCCCCCGACTGGAACTCGGATGACGGTGATCGCGTGGGCGCCTGGCTTCGATTGAGCTGTTGAGGACAGCAGCGTCCTGCGCATGAGTTGTGGCGTCCCGCATCTGATGACTTAGACGGAACGGAGTATTGTCACAGGACACAAGTTGAAGGCACTTGTGAGAAGAATATCGGGTTGCACCTCGTCTCCGCCGAGGTACCTTCTCTCCCCAAACTTGTCGAGGTGGTACGAGTGTATTGGAGTCCAGTGACAGAGTACTTAGCCACAGAGTATTGTCTGTTTTGTTTTCATCCTGAATTGTAAGCTTGCACCCCTCTGCTACTATTCCGGCAATACTTGTCGGTGAAAGCGTCGACAAGCCTCCAGCGTCTAGGCTGCCATTTTTGATCATGCCTTCGTAATCAAGTATTGATTCCCACGCCGAGTTAGCCGTAGCCAACAGCGGTACTCGCCGCATGCTTAGATCTTTCTTCCCCCTCTGTCTACACACCTTGGAAAGTTAAACTTTTAACGTCGATGAACTCCAGATTATAATAATATCGTGGGTCAAGTTCCAGCTTCCACACACTTCATGCTGACCTTGAAGGAGCAGCGATAGCTCCACTATCCCGCACTGCCACGTCCGTGCCTATTGACCTGGAGTTCACACCGGCGAACGCAGGAACTTAATGAATAGCGAATTCCAGAGCCGATCCGACTAATCATTCCGCCTTTCCTTGACGGGGAAGTTGACACGGCCCCAAAACGCCTTGGTGGAAAATGTTTCGACAGACTCCTACAGTCGTCACGGTCCATTGAATTATTGAATTGATCCACCACGATCTCCGAAAGTCTCCGAATCTCGAACGTTGACGCTACTCTTGTCTCTTGATCTCCTGCGCCGGCGATCCACGCCATCGCTCCGCAGCTGCCCCTATCCCTAAAGGCGATCGACATTCTTACAGAGCACGGCGGACTCTTTCGGGAGCTGTTCCGTGCAACGTCGCTCCCGAGTACATCGGCTTACAGTAGGCAATGGCTGCTTGTTGTAAGCCGTGGATACAGTCGCATGCTTGCTGGATGACCAAGGAACCCCCTTGGGCCAACATATAACAGTGGCCTGCCACAGCGGAACACACCATACCCATACACTCCTCCTGCAACCATGTCGTCCTCTTCTCGTGTTTGGCTGAGTGCGTCTCCATGTTTTGCGTATGGCCACATAGACACCGGCTGACTGAATGCATCTTACCACAGTCACTGGTACATCCTCCGGCTTCGGCCTCGAGATGGCGCGTCTCGCCCTCGCCAACGGCGACCGCGTCGTCGCGACACTTCGCAAGCCCGAAGTCCTCAACGACTTCGCGCCCCAGTACACTTCCGAGCAGCTCCTCGTTCTCCGCCTCGACGTTTCCAAACCCACCGAGATCACTGCAGCCTTCGCCAAGGCCAAGGCGGCGTTCGGGCGCGTCGACGTCATATTCAACAACGCCGGGTTCGCCGTCGCGGGCGAGGCGGAGGGCGTGCCGGACGACGCGGCACGCGCGACCTTCGAGGTGAACTTTTGGGGGGCGGTGCACGTATCGCAGGAGGCGGTGCGGTTCTTCCGCGAGGAGAACTCGCCGCAGGGGGGCCACCTCATCCAGAACAGCGCCGGGGTCGCGCTGGTGACCCTGCCCACTTTCGGGTTCTACACCGCGGCGAAACATGGTGGGGAGAATTCGTATTTTTGCTCAGGCGAGGACATGTCTTCTCATATGTGTGGCGTGGAAACAGCGCTCGACGGCTTCACGGAGACTCTGCACAGCGAGTTGAACTCTGCATGGAATATCAAGGTAACGATCAGCCCCTTCACCGATCTGCCACTTTACGAAACAGCTCACCATGATACACACTTAGATCACGTCTGTCCTGTTCGGCGGCTTCACTACCGAGTTCGGGAGCTCGGTGCAGCAAATCCCGCCGCACCCCGCGTACGGGGAGACCGCCGCGGCTGGGTTCCGAAAGATGTTCGACGGCGTGGGCAACATAGCGGAGGCGCAGAAGAAGCTCGGGTTTGGGGACCCGAAGAAAGGCGTCCAGAAGGTGTACGAGCTGAGCAAGTTGCCGAACCCGCCGCATAGGCTGCTCCTGGGCAAGGATGTCAACGGATACGTGCAGCAGTACATCGCGCACCTGACGAAGGAAACGACCGAGTATGCGACGTGGTCGGACAACGTCGGGTGGTCGGAGAGGAACTAGAGCCAGGGTGGACGGAGAGGATGTACGCCTGATGAGTCAATTTGAGAACCCGCCTACCCATGCCTCGGAACTCTCTTCGGCGCTGCAGATTCTTCTCTTCCAAACAACCACCATCGCATCATCAGCATCCTTGGCTTGATGCTGCTAAACCATCTGCACGTATACTAGGCTATTCTTCACCAGATTTGTTCCCGTTGGACGTGTCACTACACGGCACAGCTTCGAATCTTATCCACCGAGGGATCAAATGGACCGCAACAACTTGAGTATGGAAACCGCATGGTTCCCAGGTGGCCACCAGACGCGAGCATGGCTTGAATGGCCACACCGAATGACAGCGAGGCCGCTGTATGTCATACAATCTCACAGTCCTATTTTCTCCTCGCCGGTCAAGGTCTCTCATCATGCCTCACAGGTGCTCTCTCTGGTCCACGGCCGGTGATTGATCAGAACGTTGGCAACGCTAGAATCAAGATCGTGACTCTAAGAAACGGGACATGAAGACAAGTTTCAAACCGCGCCTTCGTTGTTCGGCTCGACTTCCGTATGATGTAAGCAGGTGGCAGGCTCGAGTCTTAAAATGTGGCCCAACGAGCCTCATGTCTATCTGATCCAGCCTCTCCCCCCGCATACTGAGGATGCGTGTCCAACTACTCTCCCTTGTCCTTATGCTGCAAACTGCATCCATCGCTATGGGAGTGCCAGTCGAGGGCCGTGCCGGTGGGTTGTCGTGGATCGTTCGCTCTGCCACTGGCAGCGCAATACTTACAACGTTTGTGTTGTAGATACGACCAGTTCGGACGTCTCTGTGGGCGAGCCTGACTGGCTATTCGTGTGAAGCACCCCGAAGTCAAAGGCACTGGCATGGGGCATATGTCTCCTGGTAGGTCGCACTTGGACCTCTCGCACTGCCTGTATTCTCCATTCGTCTCTGACAATTGCCGCGATCGATGGTTTTGCAGGTTTTTCGAGCCTTAAAAGTCGGAGAGATGATGCTATAGTACTTAGTGTCCATCCAGTCGATGGCACTGCGGACCCATAATTCATTGCGCTTGTTTTGACGTGTTACGGACAACTTACTGCCATGGCGCCATATGGATCTTGTCCACTCACTGACACGCCAGCGCCGCAGACCCCCTTGACATCCCAATCGCGTCGGTACCGCATGCTGTGGCGGCAAGATATATCGCCGCATATCCAAACTGGTCCCGAAAAGTGCGGTTGAGAGGAAACCTTGAATGATTGGTCGCGCGCACATCTCTGTGGACTGCTCTGGGAATTCCGCGGGATGACGTTTTCCAGCACAGCTATTATCAACTACGTACATATACTGATGTTAGACAACCAATCGGTAGGACCACAACAGATCCTACCACGGCCAGATTCAACAAGTCGATATTACGATTCAGATCCGGTTGTCAGCGAAGGCTGCGCCCGAATGACTCCGTGCATTACGACCATCTTCCCCTCCGGCGATCCGCTCAGGTTTGTGGCGCTCCTCGATGGCTGAGTTCAAGCTTCTTGTTCCGACTCGGAACGTTATGTTCATCATATCCATGACGCGATTGAGACATACCAATTTTACTGCCCTATTCACCACAAAAATATGCCTAAGAACGCCTAGTAGTAACAGGTTGAGCTCCATAGGACCGTGCTTCAGTGCCACTGTCACGCAGGCTCTGGTTCAGCCCTCGTCAGAGTCTAGCGGGAGGGAACTTACCCCCCATCATTGGCGCGATGCTTTGTAAGTCCCTGTACTCTGTTCTATCCAGTAGGTCAGTTTAAATTTCTTGTTCAGGCGTGCTACTTCTTACACGCTCCCTCTCAGGGTTCTGTCTGCGGTCTGATCCACCGTCGGCGTCCTCTTCGGGGACTCCGAGTCCGACACGATGCCAGTATTATTATTACTGAAAATTACCACCTTTCGACTTGCGGACACAACGACGCCGCTGAGTGGAACATACGAACATGACGCCGTAAAATAAGTTGCAAGGGCTGGCTGCGCCACTGGATTGCCGCGGAGGGCCTGTAGTTTTAAGGCCGCGAAGGAGGCTTCACGAAGACCCATCTCTTCCTACGACTTCAGCTCACAGACATAGTATCAAGGATGAAGATCCACAGTCTCTACCTTGCTGCCCTCATGCTACATGGTGTCTCTCTTACTGTGGGCGCACCGCTGGAGGCTCGCGATGGTCAGTTGCCGTGCAAAAATCCGTCACGGTTTCACAACCTTGACACTCAACATTTATCCTGTAGCCACTAGCAGTTCCATCACTGCCAGCGCAACGATGCTCCCAATGACCGACATTGGGTGGCTTTCTCGTCGCAACTTGAAGTCCTGAGGCGCCGCGAACAGGCGACTGGAAGCAGTATAACCATTCTAGAGTCAACGACGAATGATTATATCTTCTGGGTAGGAGCTCTCACATCACATTATACCTTCCTTTGTCTCATCATGCACTGTCGCCGTTCTATAGATATTTCCCATGCGCCTTCAGTGAGCTAGTAGAGAACGTGAATGTTATAGTATTCATACCTCGTTGAAGTTGTCGTAACGCTACACGTCAGAGACATGGCATTGGCCAGACATAGAATTGGCAGATGGGGGATCCAGGGTCTTTCTGTTTTCATCTTGGGGTGTGAAAACGGCACCGTCGTGCAGGTCCAGGAATGGTGTTCACCTTTTCCATTCGGTACTCTAGATCCAGAACCGAGAGATCGTCACTGAAGAGTTTGGGCGCGTGGACAACTCGCGGCATGACATTGAGAGTCGAGCATAGCTATGATGCGCGGCAATTGCACTCTCCGACAGGCCGCCGCCCACTGGCATTCCTATATATGACAGCTGCACCGGAGTTGGAACCGTGGACGAACCTCCGGGAGTACCGAAGCTATCTTCGTCTCGACAAGTCCTATCTGATCGCCGTATTCTCCAGCGGCACAAAACTCCTGGTGAGCCGTCTGATATCATGCTTGACGCACCTGCGGGAACGGCAGAGACAGCTGTATTTGGCAGATGTCCAATGAAAAATGACCAAGCACAGCACGGACTGGAGTGCTGGAGGTTGAACGGAAGAGCCTGAGCGTGTAGGGTGAAAGCTGACGCCCTCGAATTCGACATCAGACCGTCACGGTTACGCTTATGTCGAAAGTGACGCCTCGCGAACGTGGCGGCGACAGTTTTCGCGGAACATGGTGCCTGCTTAGGGGAAGAATGAGGATATGTGTATACTCCCAGAATCGGAGGCACCGCGAACCACGGGCGAGCTTACTTAGCGTCGCTCACTCGTCTACCATTCGGAAGCCGTGTATATGTCTGTGGAAGTTAGTATGGCATCGTGCGGGCCTCCCTTGCGATAGAGGCCCGAGAAGAATGCTTACAATACCGCATGCCCGAGTTACAAATAAAAGCCGTCAATATCCACAACAACCGATAGAGCAGCCATTCGCCATACCATACAATGCCTTCAACTCGATACTTCCTCCTCGCGATTCTCCTCATCGTATCCGCAGCGTTGGTTGTCGAAGCTGCGCCACTTCCCGCAGGTACTGACATTCCTCGTCCCCAGACCAGAGGGTAATCTGCTCACTCGCAGCATCTGTAGAGGACATAGACCATGAGGTCATCGATGCAAAGTGGCTCAGCGTCAGCGGCAGCCGAAGGTTCGAGGATGGTAAGTGTGCATGCTCGCCTTCAATTTCTTCAGAAGTCATTGACTTCGCTCGTCCTCGTTTCCGGCCTGTAGTCTCTGAAGCATCCCAGGGGTAACAGTCGCGGACGTAGCCTCGTACCCTGCCCCCTACATGTTTCTAGAAACTAAATTTCTTCAGAAGTATGTCACGGGGGAACGGCGTTCAAACGTGATGTACTGACTAGGTTTTACCTTCCACAAGCAGCGTCTGCAAACCATTCAATCCGGGTATCCCCATCCAATAAATTTCGTAGGACGATGTATGATCAGACGAGGACATACCTTTTCGATGGCGGGAGAGCGTCAGGCAGTCTTAGAGCCCAGCAGTGGGCACAGTAACTATGTCGAGCAGGCCGGAGGGAGTTTATGACCTGGGTGCGAACGACGATATTATCACGAAACGACAAGGGTGACACGCACCTCAAAGCCAAAGCATATCATCTTAACCTCCCCGTACACAGTTCGCTGAAATAAGTTCTAAGGAAGCGAGAGCAGAGGAAGAGCAGTCGCTCGAATGCCGTCGTGATGTTGGTTGAAAATGAGGGGAACCACAAACTTGAGACTGCATGCTGGGCGTCAACGGGACCAACGTTTGCCGACGCCTGCGTGCGAGTCTCTCTGAGTCTCTCTTCTCCTTCATGCTACTTTTCTGCCCAACTGCTGTACAACGACTTCATTCCAGATTTCGCATACTATCGGTGGTGTCGAGAGGGGGGTATCACATTAATGTGCGTGTACAGTATTCGACACATTTGATTTTCTAGCTCAATCGAAACATCGCCATCGACGCTCTGTTTACCTCGCTACGGGTCAGAAAGCAATTCCTCCACTTTTTGTACATAAGAACACCATGGCTACCGCTCCAGACACCAAAACCTCCATGCGCGCTGGAGCACAGGACTGGTTGAGGCATGTCGGGCTGGGATTCAGATGTTGACGGTGAGCTTACGACTCCGCTCCTCTCGTAGAATTTCCCCCCTTGAGAACCTCGCAACACATTCCCGATTCTTCCTTACACTACGTTCGAAAGACGGCGACTACCATCCCCTGATTTTGTTCCGCCTCTCGCCTGGCCAACTTCCCGAAAGCGGCGAAGACGAAGCATCCCGCTCCATGCAGAGTTTGCGGGACCAGATATATGTCATGGAGGCCAACTGCCCGCACATGGGAGCGGATATGTCGCACGCAGAGATCGAGGAGTGCGATACCGGGGTTGTTGCGGTATGCCCATGGCATAGGTTCATCATGACTTCCCAACTTCGGGCTCGCGTATCGCGCTGACCTCCCGTAACTCAGGTACGACTTTGACCTGAAGACGGGCCACAGCGAAACAGGCATGAAGGCCTGCACGTACGCCACAGATGTACGGACTGAGGACGGCGCAGAGCATATCTGGGTAGAGACACCGGAAGGAGGAAGTGGATGGCGTCTGGTTGAGTTCAGGCCAGTATCCGAAGGTGCGCACATATCTACCTGTCCCATGCTAGATTCTAGGTCGACCTCTATGGCAGAGTTCGCCGACCCGCCACCACCTCCTGTCGATCTCTCCCATCTCTCCATTTCCTCCCGCACTCCAAAAGAGCCAGAACCCTTGGTTCCGGTGGAGAACCCGCCCACGACCTTGGTTCAATGGGCTGTTGTCATCCTCAATACCCCGGATCCCATGTTGAAGGTGAGTTTGCGTTATACTTATCAAAGTTTTGCTTTGTCCGTGATGAGCGCGACCATCGTACGGATACGATCATGAAGCATATGGACATCTCCCCATGTTAGTGTCTGTACGCAAACGTTAAAAGGGAGCATCCCTGTCGTTTGTGAACCTCTGTGTATATAGACATGGGTATCGGAGACCAATCTGCTTACCACAGACGAAACCACTCGTCGTGGTATGGCCCGTCTAGTAACAAAAAAACTACTACCGGCTTACGCTGATACAGGTCCAACGTACCAGGCACGCTGTGCACCTCTTCCGCACAGGACAACTCAAGTCCATTGGTCACCGCTCGTCGAAGGCACCTAGACCACCGGACGTACCGCCTCGCGAAGAGCTGTACATTCGCAATACAGTGGACGTGAGCAAGATCAACAAGCGGAGGAACCGCGCTGTCATGCTCCACGCGCTCGCAAACATCGAACAATGGGCGTGAGTGATGTCCGACAGCCCATCCGCGAGCCGTGGTCTCACATCGTATCCTAGCGTCGACCTTGTGTAAGTTCGCGCCTGCTGTCTTCCCATTGTGGCGTTCTCATCGAGCGCACGCAGCTGGGACATCATCGCGCGCTACGGCCCCTCGCACCCAGACCTCCCGCCCGCCTTCTTCGCAGACTTCACCAAGATGGCGCTCGACGAGTCGAAGCACTTCTCGCTGCTCACCGCGCGCCTCGCCGCGCTCTCGCCCGCGACACCGTACGGCTCGCTGCCGGTGCACGCGGGGCTGTGGGAGTCCGTACAGGTGACGTTCGCGTCGCTGCGCGCGCGCCTCGCGATCATCCACCTCGTGCACGAGGCGCGCGGGCTCGACGTGAACCCAGGCACGATCGAGAAGTTCCGGAAGGCGGGCGACATGGAGAGCGTGCGCGCGCTCGAGACGATCCACCATGACGAGGTGACGCACGTCACGACCGGCCACCGGTGGTTCACGTGGGTGTGCGCGAAGCAGGGCGTGGACCCGGTCATGACGTTCCGGGAGGAGGTGAAGAAGGGGTGGAGGGGGGACGTCAAGGGCCCGTTCAACGCGGTCGACAGGGAGAAGGCGGGGTTGACGCCGGCATTCTACGAGAACCTGAAGGGTGAGATGCAGAGAAGCGAGGCTCTGGGGAACTTGAAGGAGCCACAGGCGGATATGGCGGTTGGTTATGAGGGCGCTGCTGCATAACGTTTTGCATGTGAGTGCTCTCCGATTGTGAAGGGCTTATCGTTGACATTCAGCTGCATCTTCCCAGCTACGATTGTACAACCAAGCAAGCACGGTTAGCTAATCGGGAAAATCAGAACATCGCCGCTGTCCAGTTCAAGCCCACGTCATCGCAGGCCGTTCTCCCTCGCTCTTCCGGAACTCGTCCCACTCCAGGTAATTCGTCCGCATGTCCCTGTAGAACGCGTCCCAGTCCATGCACACATGCTCCCCGCCCGCCCGCTCCCGCGTGTAGTTCCGCGCGAACGCGTCTGGCGGCTCGAGCGTGGTGTCCGCCGCGCACAGCGTGTGCATGCGCATGAAGTTGAGGCAGTGCGTGAGGTGGCCGACGGCGTGCCCGTGCGGGATGCCCGCGTCCTCGAGCGCGACGCGGACGGAGCGCAGGCAGTGCATCTGGTGCGTGACGGAGACGACGAACAGGCGGCGGTTCGCGCCAAAGTGGACGTTGCCGTCGCCGACGGTCGCCGTCCAGAGCCACTCGTCGAACGCCTCGGGCGACGTGAGCCCGTACCGGACGCTCTCTTCTGGTATCCACTTGGCCCCGCCGCGGTGTGCGCTGGGCAGGGGCATACGAGGGATGTAGTCTTCGTCGATGAAGCCTGTTCACGATGCGTTCAGTCAGCGACGGGCGAGCAGGTAAGTTCTTGGTCTCTTACTGTAGTGGTTTAATGGCGGTGGTCGCGCGACGGCGACTCGATGTGTCTCTCGCACATGGAGGAAGTCGATATAGACGTTGAGTGCAGCAAGGGCGAGGAGGATGAGGATGGGTACGTGCTGGGAGGTCATGGAGAGGAATAACGTGGTGAGTATGTCGGTCGACTAGACACGCGGTACCCGAGAAAGATGACAGGAATTAGTTGTGGCGATCCCGCGCACCGCTGTGAATCAACAGTTTCCACCGTCTCGCCCCCCCCCAACTCTTCGTCAGACAAGGAACACTAGGCCTAGTACTACCTAGAGTCCGGGCTCCGACATGTTCGCAGACCCGCTGTATGCCACCTACAGCCACGAACACCCGGAAGCTTCCAGGCGGGAGAAGGTCTCCGACAACCTCAGACAAGGTCCTGCCTCAATCTAGTACCAAACTATCGCCTGCCGTGACAGGTCAGATCGTACCCCGCGGGCTCGTGATTCTGTGCACGGCATTGACGAGAAGATATTTTGATAGGGACAGCCATGTCGAGGCTTCCGTGTTGCAGCTGCCTCAGTTGCCAGTCAAGCTTGTCAAACGGCGGCGCCGCAGCGCTCGCACTGCGCTGTTTACGTTTCCGAGTAGCGCCCCTCAACGTGAATTTGGCTGCGCGCCGAGGATCGCAAGTCGTATGAGACTTACCCAGTTGGGTTCAGAGTCCAAGTACAATCACGGTCTGTGGGAACCGGAAGACACCCAGGACAACATGCACTCCATTCCGCCGGGTGTGATACGTTCTTTGAGAACGTTGACGAGGCTTCCCAGCCGCGTAGGGCTTCCGCCCGTGTTCCGGTGCGGTACGTCGCGCTTCCAAGAGGTACGGGCACAGTCCGTCGCTGACGTTGAGTAGCGACCGAACACGTATCGTGAACAGGTCCGTTGATGATCATCGAAACATCGCATCATTTGTGTCAACCGCGCTTTGTTCGATTGTCATGATCCTCCTTCGCCGCCCGCCACGATCTCCCTTCGCTGCCTGTGCTCGTGAACAGCCGCGAACGCGTTGATCATTCGTGATCACGCTGGGAAGCGCCGCGGGCGTCGTGCGCAATGCGCATTCGGAGGTGCAAGACGAGCAACGAGTGCGCTCACACGTACCACGCTCCAGCGGGATTTGGGTTACAGGAAGTGAGTTTGCGGTCCCGGATCGCGGTCGAGACTGCATTGCCCTCCGGAGACTTTGATCCCTTTTGTGAGTCTTCTGTGCCAGAGTGGTGATAGCGAGGTATTTAGTTTTTCCAATTGGTTGGTTAACATGAACCAGTACTAGTCTCTGGAATGCCCTGTTTGAGCTTCTTTGAGTTCAAGGGACTATTTTAGGTACGATAAACGATCTGGTATTTCAGGTTGGCGAAGATCCTTATCTACGAGAGTCGAAGGCGCACCCACAAACCCATTCCCCGGTTACCCTAAAGCGTCAGCGGCCCGGCGCGGGAGTCCGTGCTAATGTGGTTTTCGCTCGTAATCCCGGCTTTCAGTGGTCCCACGCGCTGTGTAAGAACACGAGATGCGACGGGGGCGCAGATGTCCAAGAATACACTAATCGTTGCTATACACAGCCCATTGATGCACGACGGACTTCCTTGCGTTTGTTCATATCGTTTGGTGCTGATACATGTAGATGCCTGCCACATACCGGGTTAGCACGCATCGCCACCACATGACAGGGAAGAGGAGGGTGTTCACCGTATGTCGTGTTCTGACTCGACCAGATATCGACCAGGCAGTCCGAGCCTTCGCTGCATACGACCTCGAACGTGTGCAGTGTCCCCCAGGGACACGGGAACGTCGTTACGAGGTTCTCTTCTCCGCCTTTGAGCGTGAGGGACGCGACCTTCTCCTTGACGGGGGGTTTCGTGTTGTACGACAGCTTCCGGACGTCCAGAGGCTTGGGCGCGTTGAGTCGGTACACGTCGAACACGGATAGTTGGTTGAATCGGAACGGCTCGTTCCCCTCGATGCGGTCGCCATTTCCTGGGAGCTGGATGACGAGGGAGCACTCCTCCATCCCGAAGTCGAGCGCCCGGACCTGCGCTATCGTGTGGACCTAATGCCAAGCGTGCGTCAGTAGCAGAAAACGTGGGAGCGGATATGCGGAGTCCGCACATTGGGTGACACGGAGAAATGTTTCTCGTGCGGAGAGAGCGTCCCGAAGACCTTGTTGAAGAGGTCGTGCTCGCCGACTGGTGCGAGCTCCTTCGGGCGGTCCGGGAACACCTGCGCGACGACGCGCGGGATATTCTGGATGGGGTCGATCTTGGACGAGTTGATCTTTCCTGAGCTGTAGAGGGTGTCGAGGCCGTGGTAGGGATTCGCGAAGTCGAGCTCGTCGGTGCTGAGGTCGGCATAGACCGTGTCCATGATGCGGGACATGTAAAGTAGCGCGACCCCGTCGGTGGCAGCGATGATGACGATGAGGGCCAGCACCCATGTCAGGGCCGATGAGCGACCTTCGGGCCGGTACCATGCTGGACGCTGTCGTTTGGACGCTGCGTAGTGTGTATGTAGTCAATAAGTGGACATCTTAGAGCACGGAAGTTGGTACCTGCTCGGTTGAAAGAATATTCCTCGTCGAAGTCTTGTGAGCCGTTCTCCCCGTTCTGGAGGAGAGCGATGTCTTCATCCTGAAGGATGCGTTGGGAGGACATGGTAGAGGGAAGAGATTGGAATTGCGGAAGGGATCCGAGTCGGAGAGGAGAGAACGTCTTGAGTTGGCGGCGAGGCCCGGATGACGTGCGAGGCGTAGCTTCTAATCAAAACGAACGGGAGCAGCGGACAGGATACTTCTGTTACACCACTGCAAACTCCACGGACACTGGTGACTGGGCTATGCAGGCGGACATTCTTGTTCCGACAGTAAACGCCGGTGTATGGGAAGAGTTGAATAAGGTTCTCGGTCCATCAGTAAATCGCGGCCTCAGTTCGTCAACGAAAAGACGGATATTGGCGCAATTTGAACCATGTCCACCACCCCTTGGCTCAGACACAAGCGAGAACTGGGATGTGGAATCGATCCACTGGTGCTGGAGATGTAGTAGCGAATTTGGGGCCCCTTGAAATCATCTAAGGAACGAGGCACGAACGAGTAAGTACAGCCCGCCCTACGAATTTTCGGTGGGTTCTTCGATTCGAGATTCCGAATCCCCATAAGTATATCTTGTCCCAGGAGTCAATGATACTACATTTACCGCAGTTGACACACAACTGGAAGATGTGAGTCCGACTCGATGGAGGCGTGGTGAGACCGAACAAAGACGGAGATGACGATGATGAGCATGCCACGCACGTGCACGTGGCGCCGCGGAACGTTGATTCTACCGCCTCCTCACCCGCTTGGGCGCCACAACGCTTGTCAACGAACTGCCATCTGTGATTCCTCCACTGTCTCCAGTATGATCCTTGAATGGCCGCGGCGACATATGAACAGCCCATGGCGTGCCATTCACGTCTGGGAAGTTGAAACGAACAAGGAATTCTTGCTTGTGAGTCATGCGGACCATGGGCGCGATGACGAGACTTGAAGGTTCTTGCCTGCGAACTTGATAAGGACTCGCAGTACGTCCCCTAATTTTGAACCATGCCTTGAAATTCGACCTGACAGTTTCTCGAATATAGGAGGCGATCTGTGATTACGTTTAGGACTGAAGGCATTACCTCTGCTCCCGATTCCCCCGGATTCTGCTAAGCGCAACCCTCGTACTGCCATCCTGGCATTAGCATCCCAAACCAGTGCAATCCGTTTCTTAGTGGACGCCTCAAGGATGAGTGCTCGTCTCGGCTCCTTCCTCCTCCTTTCTTCCAATGTCTCCCAGCATGTCCTCACCACGACGATTCGAGTCCTTCATCCTGTCCATTGCCATCCTTTTCCTTGGACTGAACTTCACGTACAAGTTCGTCAGTTTCACCATTCTCTACCGACAATCGAGGCACGAGCTGATACCTAACGGTGAGTTAATTGCCCAGAACTTCGCATGCCTGTCTAACCCCCATTTGTCTTCCACCCAGGCGGGGTATGGGACGTCGAGCGCAAGCCCGTGGCCTTCGCCTTTGACAGCGGCCTCCGCTACGACCTCAACGCCTCGCAAGCCTGGGCCGCACTGGTCCCAGGCGACGGGCTCATCCACCTCGGCGCGCACCACGAGCCATTCATGGTCTCCATGTTCCACCAACTGCGCTGCCTCGACGTCCTGCGCGACCAGCTCACGAAGCCGCGCGTGCAGCGCGATGAACAGCCTGCGCGCCATTGCATGAACTACATCCGCCAAATGATCCTGTGTCGTGGCGATACACACCTCGACCCGTACCAGTACCCGTCCAACATCCATCCCGTCGAGCCGCATCCCGTCCGCAAGTGCCTCGATTGGCGCGCGGTGTACGAGGCGGTGGAGGAGAACCAGAAGGAGTATGCCGCCGGGGCGGGTTCGTCTCATGACCACTGAGTCTGATTCGAGATCGCCGGCGGGAGAGGTGTACTGGGGCTGCGGACACCACGACGACGTGACGGAACAGAGATGTCCTGTATCTTTGATTGATGAACATAAACTTATTTTGAAGCTTTTCAGAGCGTTTGCCGTCTTCTTGCCGCAGGGACTGCGAACCGCCGGCACGATCGTGCACCTGCTCCTCCATCTGGTGCATGGAATCTCTCCACTCCTTGCACCTTTTCGGGTATCTGCCTTTGCCAGACACCTTTGACGTGTCACTCCGGACGTGCGCCGAAAGAGCGTTTTGCGATGCATAAAGCTGGCGCTCTGGTGCATTTTGATTGTAGTCCGAGCACGTACGACCGTCGCACAACAGTCAAAGTCTAGCATCGTGTTCTCATGCCTCATCCCACAGTCATCATCTCACTGGGTTATATAGGTTACAAAAATACTGCAGATCCGAGTTAAATACACTGTTCACGGGGACTGTCTGTTGAAGAAGCACGGGCCAGTGAGTACACGATTACATTTGAACGCCGTTCTCAAACTTACCGGAGACGTTGTACTTCTAGAAACGTTAAGGGGCCTGGCCAGCGCCCAAGGCTATGTCTGCGCAGGTCAGGCCTGACATCCTTCGGAGGCCAAGAGCCGGAATCGAGGATGATCGGTGTCAATGCCGCCTCGAGAATGCGATGGAAGGCGAGCAAGCGCACTGACCATCCTCGGGCGTCGACCGCCGCCCGTTGACGCTGAGCCATATCGCGTCGACGACCTCGTGGTCTGCGTCTGTGCCTTCTGGGATTGACGCGAATGAGCATGAGCGTGCCTAGGCTCCTTTTAGAGGAAATTAGTAGTCCATGCTCGTACCTGTTGGTACTGGGGCGGCGTCGACGGCCAACGTCGCGAAGACGACGAGAAGGATTGCGAGGAGGAAGAAGTGAGGGGAAGACATCACTGTGCGGTATGTCGAGTAGCTTGTCTATCGGTGCGTGGAGACGTTGACCGCTTTTATACGTAGGTCTGGATTGTCGTCCATGTACCCCAAGGATCTCCCTCCTGAAGTCTTGCAATCCCCTGGACAGGACATGGCGGCCTTTCGATTATTCAAATACCTGTATCCTGCATACGCACAGCCGGCTTCCAACTGATAGAAGAGCGTGCAAATGTCAAGTAAGGCATAGACCACGGTTCGCGGCGTCTGCTACTATTCCAGGCATATACGAATACCCCAAACTCCGCCTCAGTTCCAGACGCACCCTCAACAATTATACCAGGCCTCCTCAGCAGGCGCGAGGCCCAGCGGAAGCTGTTGACGCCACGAAGGCGACGCCTGTTCCGACATGACGAAGGGACAGCGACATCGAAGAACGTCAGCACTCGCCGCCGGATTCTCCCTACGCCTGAGGCCTCAATGTTCATCCTTGGGCGGCATACGTACGTATCTGTAACCCGCATATCCAAATCCTCACTTTGGGTATACACGCCACCTTCTAGCTCCCCTGCGGCCGCATGCAGCTGTGCTATCAGTCATTCCCGATTGACGTCTTCTAGATACTGCTGTCAACATAGCCCTGCGCTCGGCCTTTCCCACAGGACGAAGGAAGCCGCTCCGAGGTAAGTCATCAGGTCGCGCTTGTCGATACGAATACCCTTTGATAAGCCTATCAGCGAAACCGCCGGATCTTCTTCCTTGCGGATGGGGCCAACCTCAGAGTCGCCTTCATAGGGATGGTGGCAGCGTTTCCGGCAGTATAACATCCGCTCATGTAGCACAGCGAACCCCTTGCCCGCATGATGCGGTGTAGACGCACTTGAGGTACAAAGTGAGGGTCCCAGCCACGATGAATGGTTGTACGTATTGCGTAACAACAAGTGGAGCAAGTCGTGACCGTGGCTAACTATATCATCCAATGAATACTCCCCTGGGGCGGCCTTGATCTGACATGGACGATGAGTATCGGTGAGTTGTGAACGGCGTATGCAGGTAATCTTTCTTTCTTTCTTTCTTTCTAAATCCCGTTTATTGCCCTGCGAGGCCGTGCCTTATGGTAGGCTCAAGATACAAATTGTAGCTACGGTGAAGAAATCGATGTCGGCGTTACCTGGGGCCTAAAGGCCCATGCGAATCTAGGGGGGTTCCACGGGGGGAGTAGCGTTGACGACGGTGCTGGGGGCACGCGCCATGCAGCGAGGATGCGGCGGTATGGGGATAGGTAAATAGCGAATGAAGAGGAGAGGCAGGGCATCGGATGTGTGCATTGCGGACGTCCGCCCTCTCCCGGCCATTGAAGGCAAGAGAACGGGCTATAAACCTGCCGCCCATTGGGTGCGCTTGCTCCCCAGGGTGTCGCCTCTTGCTGCGGTCAGGAGTACACACTGCGGTTGCCTCGCCGTGCGTCAGAACTCCCCCGTCCCTAGAGCGAGCGGGCGCCCGCAATGCAGAAATCCGTGGGATCAACGAGAAGGCATGGTACAAAACTGGTGCGCTCATGGCTACGGACTGCTGGTGATATAGAAGGGGGGTCGTCGGGGTGCGGAGGCGGCGTGAGCTGTGGATCTGCAGAAGCGATGGTGAGTGCGCGTGTCATGGCTGCAGTACACGGGAAGGGGCGCAGGTGCTTAGCCTGCAGCGCGTCTGCGACGTGTCGGTGCGCGGGGTTCGCTACTCTGGTCGCGCTGATTCTGCTGGTAGCCGACGTTGCCGAAGGTGTGAGCAAGCCGCCTCGTGGCGCGGATGTACCGCAGGAGGGGTTGCCAGGCGTCCAGGGTGCCTAGGAGGGTACGCAGGTAATGCAAAAGCTACTTACCAATATCAAGCAATATAACAACTCATGCTCGTGATCATAGGAGCCTTGCTAGAGCGAACCGGACAGTTTATTTATGGGCTGCCCAAAGCCATTCGGGCTCGCCGATCGAGGCGGTCGAGCTGATAGGGCCTGCAGGAAAGCGCCAATACAGTGTTAGGGCAGAACAATAGGGCTGAGGCACGATACCCCGGGCCTTGTGTGGCGCTCCCATGGCAAGGGATACAGCTTGGACCACCAGGGCAGCAAGGAAAAGGATCTGGACACGCATCCTTGGCATGTGGGGGCTCAGTGGTCGTACCAGAGAGTGGTGGGGATAGAACTCTATGAAACCTGTTCCACGCCCTTAAGACCAGATGGCCCCAACATCAGGTGGATTCAACCAAGCGGTATTTTCCAATCTCACGTTGACACATTTCTTTCCTTGGGGCAACCTCCAGGACGAAGCTAGTAAGGTCAATTCCGTTTTTTCCTGTAGCCCCAGCAACGTTGATCGTTCAGACCATAGGAAGCACCTGAGGCGGCATGATGAGAGATAGGTAGAGAAGAAAACAGCACTGAGAGATGCGTCCACGTACGGCGACACATGGATTACTCGACGGGGTCATTCGATTGACGTTTATGCTCGCTTCGAGCCTGCCTGTTAGGCACCATCCGGTTCTTCACCTGCAATCGTGACTTATCCGAGCCGTCAGTATTCCTAGGTGGATGAAAATCAGATGGAATACGTTCTATGAAACTTCGATGTGGGGCATAGGATTGTTGTCTGCTGTATGAAGCCGGAGATGTCGCTGATGCACGCAGTCACGGTGGTCGTAGGAAGACTGGGGAGCGCAGAAGAGTGCTTCAGCGTAGACGTTATGGGCACGTTCAACACAATCCGGGGTGCACCTAGGTGGACACATGTTCAAATTGAGTGGGCGTCTTCTCATCACCGCCGTGGAACAGCCTGGGCGGCAAGGTCAAATGTTGATCCCTGAGGGACCGCTGGCATGCGCAGAAGGTCACTCCCCTAAACACCTTACCATTCAAGTCGATGCGGCCAAAGCCATGAGTCCACGCACTGCTCACTGTCGTTCATCTTCCCATCTTCTGAGATGCCAGGGGGAAGCCCAGGGACATTTACCGGCCGCAGAGAGGGTGGCTGGGAGAGTCGGTGAGTGTTTTCGGCTGTGCTTACTGCTCAGACTATCGGTATTGATCTAACGCTTTAACGTACACGCTGTCCAGTTGCTCTTCGTTTTCTGACGGAATCATACTGATGAATTCGCATTAGATATCAAGCCAAGTATGTTGATAGCTAAGACGGATCGAACCAGATGTTTCTACTGCGCCTTGACATCCTATCGTGGATCTGTCGTTCCCTGAGCTTTACAGGGCCTTGACCTTCAGCAACATCTCGGACTTGTTGCTTTCCTCACCCATTGTCGGGTACATGACGCCGGCCCAGTTCCACGTGATATCCTTGTCCGACAGTTCGAACGCGAAGCTCGACAGCAGGGTTGCAAGGACGATCTCTGCAGCGAGTCGAATGTCATGTCAGACTCATCCAGCGCAACCGTGGTCCCAGCGGCTGGCGCGTTTACGAAAGAATGGGGAAAGCCACGTACTCATCTCGAGCTGCCCAAACTTGAATCCACTGAAAAAGGAGTATGTCATCGGCTCCTCCTCACGCGAGTAAGACAGAGAACAACGTGAAGGACAACTCACATGCACGACCTTGCCCCGCCCGAGAACGTCATCCTGCACACACCGGCATCAGCCAGCCCGATCACGAGAGGCACAACCAAGTGGATCGCACTAGGCACTCACAGATTCGAGTAGACCCCGGGGATGCGCGCGTCCTCGAGGGCCTGGGGCAACGGCGCGAGCCAACGCTCCGGCTTCCACTCGTGCGCGTCGTCGCCCCAGAGCTCTGGGGCGCTGTTGCTGCCTTGATAGTGCACGAGCACGCCCGTACCCTTGGGCACGACGACCTCGTGCATCAACCTGCCGTCGTTTCCACGCACGGGCGTTGCGAGCCGCAGCACCATGTCTTTCGCGGCCCTACGGCGAGAACAAGAGAAAGAATGTATCCCAGTCAGCGGAGGAGAAGAGGGCTCATAGATGGAGGGATGAAGCTTTGGAGACGAGACACGTACAGGCGGCTCGTGATTGGGAGGGGAGCGTGCATCCGAAGCGTCTCGCGGCACACGGCGTCAAGGTACGGGAGCTTGTTGAGGTCGTCGTAGGCAATCGCGTCGTTGGCGTTGCCTGGCCCTGCGCTTCCTTGTGCGTCGACTATCTCGGCCCGCAGTTTCTCTTGCATGGACGGGTTCTGCGCGAGGAGGTGGAGGACGCGCGAGAGCCCGTTCGACGTTGACTCCATAGCCGCGAGGATGAATGTCCTTCGTCGTACGCTTGGAGGTCAACAACATTGGGATGCATATGGATGAGCAATGCGACTCACGACGTTTGGGCGAGGATCTCCTCATCCGTCATCTTCTCTTTATCTCCCGCTGCCATGTTCGCCTTGACTAATGCACATCCCCAGCACAACCCGTCAGCGTCGATTGTTATCGCGAGGTCGGGCCAGGAAGAGCGAGCGGCACGCACGGCAGATACTCATGATATCCTTGCCCTCGCCGACCGTGTGCTTCAGCGCGTCGTCGTCCTTCCTCAGCGCCGCCTTCTTCTCGTCGATTATACGCTGCGAGTGCTCACGCATCGTGTCCGCGATCTTGAGCATGCGCCGCATGGTCTCGCTAGGGATGAGGCTGAGCAGCCGCAGGAGGGCGGCGTCGGAGAAGATCCATGAGAGCTGCTCGACGAGGAATCCGAACTTCACAACTGGCCCGAACGCCGGGCTTTATCACGGCCCCACCCACCCCATGCCGAAACAAACACCCGGAACAAACGTTAGCTTGGGGAGCAGAGCGGGGAGGGGGAGGGGGACGCACAAGAACATCTTGATCGACTCGCCGTACGGGTCGATCGAGTCCTCCTCGAAGTTGTCGAACGAGTACCCGAGCCCGGCCTGCCCAAGCATCTCGAGCGTCGTCCGCGCCATCCAGTCGTTGACGTCCAGCACCCTTCTCGAACCGTCCCCAGGCACGCGTGTGGCGAGCGCGCTTCGCATCTGTAACACTAGCCACTGTGAGCACGCGCCAGGAGGACGGGGAAGATGCAAACGCAGGCCCAGGGCGAGTGGACGCACTTTGTGTGCAACGCTGTAGAAGATGTGCGTCATCTTGCGAAGGTGGGACACAGAGAAGACGGGGTTCAGCAGCTTCCGCTGTCGCATGTGCTGCGCGCCGACGGTGGTCAGCACGCTAGGGCCGAGATACAGCTTAACGTCGCTGTATATAACACAACGATGAGATATCATGGTGTGCTCGTGGTGGTCGAGAAGATGAGCAGGAGAAGACGAAGAGGTGTACTCACTTGGAAGGGGTGACGTATTTGGTGTAGAACTCCTGCTCCTTGACTACGATCGCCTGCAAGGCCAGCGGATCGTGGATCAACAGGATCCGTCTCTGGTTCACCGCAGACGTCGTTAAACAGAACAACAGCGACAACCCCCTGGGGCGCCGACCTCTCTTGACCTCGTACCACCACCATCTCGATCAGACGCCCACGCTCCACCCCCAACTTGCTGCTGTCTGTCCCT
>JAKLMY010000375.1:0-25589 GCA_022814645.1 Ganoderma meredithae | reverse complement strand
TATAGACTCAAGGTGACTGCAGGCTGCGGACTACGGACTACGGACTGTGTACTGCGGACTACGGACTGCGGACTGTGACTGTGTACTGTGACCTTGGTTACTTTCTAGGGAAATAGACCTTTAGTAAAGAAGAGAAAAATATGGGTGTAGTAAGCCTGCTTACTGTATGCTCGTAACACGAGAAGCATATGGTCGACAGGTGGTGGAGCGGTGCCACGGTTGATGTTGCAGTAGGTGTTGACCTTTTCGCGCATGGTATGGCCGTCATTGAAGTTAGGAACTTGCATCCTGTTGTACATGACAATGATGCCATTCTCACAATGAATCTTGCGATCACGGATGTCGTCCATGACTTCTCAGCAAGTCTTGGTGTCACAATTCTCCTTTCCACAATAATAACAGCGTGGACCAGGGCCAGGGCGACGTCCAAAACCACCAAAGCCACCTGCACCAGGGCTGTATCCTCCTCCCATGTGCAGTGGGTGATCACGCTGTCCACTGTATTTCCCGGCAGGAATCGCCTTCTCAAGGGCGGCCGTGACCGACTTCATGAGTAAATCAGCAATAGACGAGACATCTTCCGTCTTGACAGGGGACTGCGCGTGGGCATTGTCCGACGTCAGAGCTGAGCCATGCTCTGCATGTCATGATGTAGACCCAGCTGTGCGGAAAATTGCATCGGCATCATCATTGCGATGCTGGAGTACGTAGGTCGTTGTGTCATGGAACTGCTTGAGCATATACGGTGTGTCAGCGGGATGGTTTGGGAAGGCGTGCTCGAGTCGCAAGGTAATCGAGGCCTGGAGGCTTGGGTTGAGGACCCCAGTGAGATAGGAATTCATAGTGGTGTTTCCTGCATTCCATCAATTATGCTCACGGATTGCTTTTGACACAAATTGAGTTTGAGAACACTTCATGGTCTGGGTAGCAAGACGTGATGGCAAAATACCGAGCATGTTGAAAATACACTCTCTCTTGGCAGGGAGAGTTATCGAGAAATGAACTTTGGAGTATCCAGTGGAAGGTCGTCTGGATAGAAGCATTACCGTCAAAATTCCTGGTGTTTTATCCACGCTGTCAGATTGTATGGGTGGTTGTGGTCATTCTATGGTCAAGCTTTCGAACAGATTCAAGTCCTTCAGGCATTGGGAACTTGAGGGTACATGTCTCACCTCACATTCATGTCTTCTCCTAATCTAAGACTTCCCCTCTACAGGTAACTCAAGTTTGCCACTGTCTGAAGATGCACTTCACCTACTAGTTCTCCTTATCAATCATCAGACAGATGGGGAGGAACTACAGAACATGACTATAAATGCCCAATGATTGGCTTGTGTCAGTGCAGTCAGCTTCCTTGCAGCACTTGGGATCAAAGATTGTCCAGTGTATGGTTTGGCAATATACGGTGTGTACAGTGTTATCTCCCAAGCATGGTGCTCAGGTGCAGGTAATGTATGTCCTCTCACAGTGCCTGGCCTCGAGCTCTATGTGCCCACCAGCTAACATCCTCCTTCAGTGTTGCTATGCAATCGATGGCATGACCCCCAAGAACTGCTTGGATCTCAGCTGTGATGATGGCATCCTTCACTTCATGAACTTCCTGAATGAACTAGAGCAATGTGTGCTCAGATACGTGAGAAATTTGAGGGTATCCGTGCCAACCTTTTCAAATGTTCAGGCACTGAAGATAGTCATGCTAGACTATTCTAGACATTCTATTTGCAGTTGAGCGAATATAAATTATGGCCCAATGGTAAAAGCCTGGCATCTAAGACTGACAAGGATTTGGATATGGATGCAGAAGATTCAGATGCAGATACAAGTGTCTAGAAGTCTGACTTCTCATCTTGAACTGTATGGTCTGCAAACTATGCAAATGGATGTCAAAGCCATACTTGTATACGTAGTACCGGATGAACATGATGTAGTTGGAAAACTCTGCTACTTGAACATTCGATTCAGATGTTGATGCTGGAGATGTTGGTTCACAATACATGCAGTACAGAAGAGCTTGCCTGGCACCGTGCCCACATTCTCCAGCATGGTCTTCATGATAGTGATCGCGACCTCCGTCTTCTGGACAAGGTCGTCCTCAGCATTCTCAACCTCAATCGAGCAGCCTCCTGCTTTGCCTGGCCAGAGTTCTTCAAGCTGATGGGACACAAATCAAACGTAAGTAGCCATTACACCCTACCCTCAGCTACCCATGACATAGACACCTTACGTCTGCTTTGTGGCATCGAGCTCAAGCCAGCTGACCCGGACTGCCTGATGGGCCTTCATCGCAACTGCGATGCTCATTGAAAGCATAGTCTGCCATGGCTGAAGGGACCGCTCTCTAATAGCATTGTCCTGCTCCATGCGGGCATCAGCGATCTTCTCCCATGACCCGGCGTACACCCCGAGCACCTTGCCCAGCTTGTCCTCACCCGCTGCAGATGTCGAATGCATGGTGAGGGCAGCGGTGGTTGCAGCACGGCTGATAGCATGGGGCAGGGTCTTGTGCTGAGGGGCGGCAGGGGAGACAGGTGCAGGTGTGGGAAGATTGGTGCCCTTGAGATTGGCAGCAGTGAAGTTGGTGATGCCGGTGCCAATAGTCATGCCGAACTCAGTGAGCGATTATTGGATTTGGGTAGGGTAGTCGTATGTCTCACTCTCATAGACACAGGTAACCCTATGTTGGGACGGACGAGGATGAAGATTAGAGCGGAACACTGACAGGAACCTGGGGATCGCACTTGAGGAGAGCGACATGAACGGCCCGGAGACTGTCGACGCGAGCCTCAAGGTCCTTGTATTCTGTATAAGGATGAGGGTGTGCATGAGGAGGTCACATTCCGGGCACTCTGACAGGGCTCACAACATACCCTGAAGGAGTTCATTGATCTCCTCTGGGGCAACTCAGGATGACATTTGAGGCTATTGAGAGAGATTTCTATCTCACTCCAGCCTCTACAAGCATTCGAAGTGAGCACGACTGTCCTAATGACCCATGTTACTATCTATGGTGTGGTTCGACTCGCACAGGGAGGGTTCCTGATAAACAGATGTGCCCAGGCAACTCAGAGGTGTATACGCAAGTGGCACAGGCTTCAGAACCAAGTGGGAAGCAGCAGGAAGCAGCAGGGAGCAGCAGGGAGCAGCCGGAGCGGCGGAAGGTAGAAGCATGTGTGGAAGCACCAGCAGCATTTCTGAATCTGAGCATCATCTCTGCGCATTCTCTGGGCTTGTTCCCACAAAGGAAGTTTATGGCATTTCCTGGTGCACGGACTACACAGAATCAGAATTCCAGAATGAGTCGAGTCCACTACTGGGTAACAGTGCCATAGGTGGTAGTTGAGTCAGTGCAATCATCTCTGCTGCCTTTACACTGGAGAAAAACTCATATGTAGAAAACATCTAAATCCAACACCGATCTGTTGTTTACTTGGTATGGTGCAGATCGTGTACGTCCTTCACTCAGATGAGTCAGATCTGGTCTTGCCATCTATTCCTAATCTACACAACGATCCCATCGCCATCTATATGTACTGCCTTAGAATGACCTGGCCCTCCAGGCGAGGCAACAGAAAGTATGGTTGCATCTTTGGAGATGTATGTGCTGATGTTCCTTGTGGATTGAGGTTTCTGGATAGCGACCTAGACCGGTATGGAGTATCGATACCGGGCATCTCAGAATGGCTGGTCGACCATTACGTCTGCCTTCTCCCCGCCCCATCCAACTGTGTTGGGACAACTGGCACCTATCATTGCGACAAGGTGGCAAGATTGATGGCACTGGTGAGTGACACGGATGAACGTCTGGCATTATGGGTATGTGATCGTCGTATACTGCGATACAATACGTCTCATGGTATTGTGGCACCGCACCACTGTATATACAGCTTCCTGGAGTCCTACTTCAGGTTGCTTTCATCCGGGGCATGGCAGAGGAACCACTTGAGATCTCATGGGAAACCCCATGGCACGAGATCTTCCGGCTGTTCCGCCTTGGGCGCTGGGGCTTGAAGTCGTCTGGCAACATTCCGGGGTGGTGTTACATGTAAGCTGGCAACTTTTGTGTACGACTTGGCTGTAATTTGCTGATATTTGGATGATTGAAACGATCAGGACTAAATGCTAGGTGAACTACATCTGGAGCCGCAAGTACGACCAATGTCTCCGCAGCCTCAGGCATCTCGGAGATCCTGGAGGGACCTAGGCAGCCGATGTCCCATCGGAGAGCCCCTTTGATCCTAGGCCATATGGACCCGTATTTACGACAATCGTGAAGCATGACAATGCGATGTGGGAATTGAACCCATTCTCACCCCGCTCCGAGCCGGAGCAGCTGGAGGAGCCCCAGCCGGAGACCCCTCGTGTCCGAATGCTGTCTAATTCTGTCAGGTATGCTTTGGCGATGTTCCAGTATGTGAGGGTCTTCAGTCGAGCTTCGATCGAGGGCACGGGAATCACAGAGTCGAAGAAGCTGGAACAAAGACTAAAGCACCAAATGTTGAGGTATCCGGTAGAGGGGTGGCTTGACGGCAGCATCACTGTAACGATTCCCAATTTTCTCTCCATACTTGCAGACGAGATTGGTGGTGACGAATTCAACAAAGTTGGTCTTGTCGATGGATTCTTGTTGTTCAGGAAGTGAGAAGGTATGTGTTCCTGTGGCGTAATCATGCCACCCATCTTGCAGACAGCACACCTCACAGACATCGTCTCAGGTTTAGACCACCATTCACCACTCCCCGAAGACACACTTCATCTACCCATCCTCCTCATCAACCATCATAATGCTGAGTACACGTCTCTCAGCAATGCGACGAAAAATGCGCAATGCTTGGCTTGCATCAGTGCAGCCTCCTTCTTTGCAGCCCTTGGAATCAAGGACTTCCCTATGTACGGATTGGCAACGTATGGCTATGCAGGTGTCGTCGCTCAGGTGTGGTGGTACTCGGAAGAAGACAATGTAAGTTCCTTAGCACCGTCTTCCTTTCGTGAATGCGTCCTTGACAGGCCCTGTTCAGTGCTGTTATCCGATGGACGGAGTGATGCCCAGATACAGATTCAACCTGTGCAGGGAAGAGGGGATACTTCACCTCTTTAACTTCCTGGACAAGCTGGAAGAGCACGCGCGAGAGTTGTGCCGGCAGTTTGACCTGATTAGGCCTGAGCTCCTTGAACGCGCACACACAAAGGAAGGCCATGCTGCAGCGTCGTGGACATTCCATGCACAGCTGACTGAGCATGACTTGTGGGAACACCCCCAGGTGTTGGACGATACGAGTTCCGTGGACATGGACTCGGTGTCGGATCGCGACGCTTCGGATTTAGACTATTGGTCGGATGCCCCGAACAGTGAGGGTTTCTTGGACTCGGATTATTGACAGGCTTTATGAACTTTCTGTGCTCAAATTTTGAAGCTAGGACACAATAGGATTGTGTGAGTGATAGCTGGAACTTGAAGCATGGCAACTTCCTGCAGCAGAGGTATTCTTCCTTCGCCCAGGCCGCGCAGTGCCAATCTTCCCCCCTTTTCACTGCTTGGCACGACTTAGCTGCGGGAGATTATAGACGGATCAGACGAATGACTGAAAGTCTGGTATAGATATTGCACTCGAAGAGTCGTGAGTAGGACGAAGTTGTTCCAACTTTCGGTCCGTGCGGAATCCGGGGTTTTTGGCCAGCGAGCGCTTGCTTCCGGAAGTATCCGTGGTGCCGATTTGTCGAAAGCGAACATGAGTCCACCACTCGAAAGTAAGTAGGTCCTCCTCCAAGCCAGTAGTCACTCTCTTACCTCCACACACCCACTTCCCAAACATCCTGCCCACTTTCTCATATCTTAACACTCTCGCCTCGCCATGTCTGCTGCTGACACGACAACTGCGGAATCCTCACCACAAGTACCCTTTGCCCCCGCTGACGGCAAATCCTATAGGCAAGAGGTTACTGTCCAACCTACATATTTATTGGTCTCCTCTCTCACATGCTAGCATTACGCAGGACCGTGACCTTGTTTTCTCCCAACAGCCCCTCCACATGTTGCAGACCTATCTCCTTCCTTGCCCCCATGTACGTCCCGCATGAGGCCTCCTGAGCTCCAATACGGGTGTTTTATCTGCCGAGAGAAGTTCATGGACCTCATCCACGTCCATTTTCCGGACAGAATCGCCTGCACTCTGGGCCCCAAGGTCGACGAGGATGACCCGGATCTGTGCATCCCTCCAGAGGAGTACGACCGCCTTTACCCAGACACGCACGCGACCCTTTTCGGGGCGGCTCTCATCGACAGCATCATCAAATACTTGGGTTTTCCGGATGCAGATCGGAATATTAGGTCGTTACTCAAGGTCGACTATCTGTCTGACAGCCACGGTCGTCCCGAGGTTGGTCTGGTAGTCAGCTCTACGTACCTCGGCGACGTTCTTGAGGAACCGCACTACTCCAAACTCAAGGCCGTCATCTCGCCCAACGAAGATGCGAGGTGGTACCTTGGCTTCGACAATGGGTGATGGCGGCGTCAGGTGCCCAAACAGGTGCCCAAGCGTAAATGTAGGTAACTCTTTCCTATCGTCCCGTACCGTTGTGCACACTCTGAGGCTTGACTCGCTGTGACATTAGCCAAGAAATCTGGGGCAACAATAGCCCAGGCAACCGTGACAATGTTCTGAATGTTCTCTGGGATACTTTTCTCATCAGCGCTCCCATCACTGTGTTCGCGCAGCGGTAGACCATTTTTTGCGCATGTATAATTTTATTGTTGGCAGTTGTTAGCGTCTGAGTGTGTATATAGCCTAGTACGCCGGAACACAACAAACAGTTGATGTTCGTTCTGAGCACATAAATACTCATTAAGCAAACGATCGTTCCGTTCAACCCGACGAGCGCCTTGCCCAGCTTGTCCGGATCCCCTCCCACTGCAGACATCAGATGCACAGCGAGGGCTGCGATGGCGGGGGCGTGGCCAACAGCGCGCAGGATCTTGAAGGTCACAATAAAACCTACATCCCGATTGAACTGAGCGGCAGGGAAGAAGGGTCTGCACATGACATAGACGCATCCTAGAGCGCGAAAGGGGCACGGTACAGGACATGGAAAAGTACTCTGCAAAGGTTATACGAATAAGGCTAAGTCTACGGCTAACCGCATTCCAGGATAGAACATCGAGAACCATGAACTGAGATTCGGTTTTTACAGTCATTCAGAATGGAAGAAAATGCGAAATTAGAGGACTCGGGTGGGTACTACGAACTGCTACGGCGTTGTAAACCAGTCATCAAAATTCGAACACATTGCGTCCTCCTCGATGCCAAAAATCTCGGGGAGCGATGACCACACTTGCTTGCGTACGCGAACGTCGCGGTCGATTAGATCCTTTTCGCAACTTTGACAAATGCCGGTATTTGCCGTCCACCGCTCTATCCTCGACTTCCAGCTCTGCAAGACGTCGATATCCCTGGATTGTTCGTCTTTGAGTGCCCTGTGCAATACCGACTGCAGCGGTGAGTGGCAGCGGGGATTTCTGCACATATATTCGGGTAGATCACTGCTGAAGATGTCCGAGATGATGCCGATGGCTCTGGATGCGAGCTCGTTCCGCCCTTGTATGCAGCGCTTTACGTCCAAGTGACTTAGGTGCTCGACCTTCTCGTTCTCTTGTGTGTAGCCGTCGATGACGTCAGCACCAAGCAATGCGCACCGATAGAAGGCAACGGGGAGCAACGAAGGCTTGTTCACCAGCATTGCGAGGCCAATGACGCCGACGGGATGCATCAACTCAACCTTTCTGAACTCGCCGCGCTCCCATGTATCGAAATCGCTGGGGAACAAGTCTTCCAGGACAGATAGTGCTTGCTCTAGAATAGTTTTGGCGTCGTATTTGTGCGCGAGGCGGATGACGGCAGATAATTGGGGGAAAGATAAGTCGTACTTGCGGGAAGATGTGGTGTGAATGCGACAGCCTGACGGACCATCCGGGCAGCTTCCATACCTCGGCTGAGCGTTTGGCAAAAGAACTCGTAAGAAATGCCCTACATCCTGAGGAGAGTCGGAGAGGTATGCAACAGGACATCCTTCCAGCTTTGAGTTCGCCTCATTGTTCAAGGAAGAGAACATGTCTGCAAGGACCGTGGAGTGGGCTGCCAGGAGGGCGCGATAGACGCGGAAGCTCGTGTCTTGAGCGATGAGGACGACGCTCCCGTCGTCAAACCAGAACTCGGGACGACGCTTGAGGCTGTTGAGAGAAATATCTGACATGGTGGAGAGCACGGTCGATGAGGGGAGTCCTGAGCGGTATATATACTAGTACCGTCCATGGCGTGGTTTTGGAAGGCTCGGGGTTCCCGATAAGTGGACGTGTTCAGGAAACTTGGAGGTATACACGCAAGCGGCGCAGGCTGCAGCACCCAGAAGGACGCAGAATGAAGAAGCAGCAGCAGCAGAAGGTAGAGGCACGCAACTTGAAGAGGCACGGCAGGAGCAAGGCTCTGAGCACGTCTCGTCTGCGCGTTCCCGCATTTGTTCCCACGAGGGAGGTTTGCGGCATTTCCCGACGCACGGACTCTTGGCTCGAGTACGCCCGACTGCGCTTCCAACTCTCGTCAATCGTGTATGTCGCCTTCAGCCCTCCTCGAGGATACCCGTCATGACTGACGACAGCGATGGAACCTCCACCCTCCCTCGTCGCAGTACCCGTACCCCCGCAAAGACCCCCGCAAAGACAGCAGGGGCTGCGGTCGCACCAGCGCCGCCAGACTCTCCAGTGCAGCCGAAGCGGAAAGCAAGAGACACAGAGAAAAGCCCTGCTGAGAAGCTAGAGTTCCTGCTGACGAACTCGAAGAGCAAGCTCACCAAGGTTGATATCTCCGTGAGTGAACTCCACGAGCGACGGCGATGGCTCCCCGTCCTTTGGCACACGCGCATACTGGACGAGCTAATTCGGCGACCCTATCCAGGACTCGATAAATTACAACAACTTCTTGGAGCTATCTGAGGAGGCTCAACAGCGACTATGCGCGCTTCTACCGCCGACCGCGTTCACGACATACGTGCCGTCCGTGTCGCCCTCGCATCCGGACGGTCCACCTAGCCAAGAGCCTGGCTCTGGAGACGCGATGGACGTGGACGCAGCCCTGGTCCTGCGTAGCCCGGCCACCCTTGACCCAACAGTGCTCACCTCTCCCTTTTTCCTGTCTGCCGCGCATACTTGGCAGGACCACCTCGTCTCGAACTGGCTGGGAAAGAAGGCGTCCGACGACCTCGACAAGTTCAGGCAGGGCGCGAGGGACGGGACGCTGCATGCGGACTGGAAGGACGAGCTGTGGGAGCTCGACCACTCCCCAGAGGCCATGTCGGCGTCGCGATCCAAGAAGTGGGTGCCCTTTGATGGATACATGTTCGTTCTAGCTCTGACTCGGAGCCGGGACGCATATAGGAAGCAAAGAAAAGCAGATCTGGACTTGACTGCACTTGTGAAACGCGACTTGCTGCAGGTCGGGGATGTCGTCGCCTACAAGCGGACGTTTCCACACTTGAAGGTAACGGTAGAGAAAGACCTCTTGGTGCGGCATCTTTGCCCGTTTCTATTCGGCGTCTGGCTTACTTAGCCGCCCCGGCCAGGTCGATACGATCAACGCGAACACCCATTCCGTCAACTTCCTCCTCCTTCCCGGGGTCCAGCCGTCGCTGCACCCTTCGCTTCTCGTCGTGGGATCGAGGGAGTACGACGGGAAGCTGCTCTCTATCGAACACATGGTGGACCCCGTCGCACTCGAGCGGGGCGTCCTCGACGTCGACGGGCGTATCAGCTACTCGGACAAGTACGAGGACGACACCGCTTCCTGCCCGGCAACGCACACGCAGTCCGGGGGAGTACCGGACGAGCTGAGGAACGCGGTCGCCGTGCGTGCCTGGAAGTCATTCACTGTGTGGCGGTGGCGCGAGGAGATGCTGAGTCAGATGCAGATGCAGATAGTGCAGGCGCGGGGGGGAAGAGAGAGGGTTGCGACGTTGTTCTATCTTAGGGGGTGCTGTACGAATGGTGGCTAAATCTTGGACGATCTTGCTTTGCAGTATAGCTATTTGCACCTCCATACCGATTGAGTATCTGCACTCCCGTGTTGTAGGTTTTATAGCACGTGGAGCTCGGAGTCCTGGCTGTCAAGGGCGGGCTCGATTCGAATGCAGTAATGTCGCTCCCCAAGGAATTGCGATTACCGAGATTCAACTGAGGACATACTACTGGAAGACGACTCTACGCTACGCAGAAACGGTTCCTACACGGTCGCTATATATTCTAGCCCTATTCATCCCAAAACTCCGCCAGCTGTGCCTGCGTAGATCAACGAAGGTCCGCTTTGTCACGCCTCGCACCAGCCAGCAGTCCATCTCTGATACCTTCAAAGCGAGCCTCCAACTCCTGCGCGTGGTCCCTCAATTTTGATATAAAAGCCTTGTAGCGGTCTACACCGCTCTTGGAACCTATGTCGAACGGATCGTTCCGGATGTTCCAGTCTGCGACGTAGCAGCACTGTAAAAGCAATATATTATTTTGGTGGGTGGATGTGCGAGTGATCCATGGAGGTACGTACTTTGTTCGTGCTAGAGACCCAAGCTTGGGACAAATAACCCTTCCCATCCTTGTCACACGTTAGGCCGAAGACGGGGAAGTCGTTGATTTCGAGGCGATCCAGATACCATGCAGCGCTAGCCGCGGCAATCCGCTGCTCGTTTCTCGTAGAGTATTGTCGGGGAATTTCAGTCTCGTCATCATAAATAGACTCGAGATGTTCCTCGATCAACAATAGAGGGAGCTGCAGGTGGACAGTACCGTCATCGGAAGGCTCAGAATCTGGCAGCTCGAAGAATGCCAAATTGCGAAGAACATAGGAGGCTTCGCTGGAAAGATCAACAACGGAGATCGGAATGGTCACCATGATTGCCCCTTCGACAGAGAATTGGACGGGATAGTGGGGCAGACGCCCCAGAAGGTATTCGACCAGCCAGCCTCCGGTATTGGGCTCCATTGGTCCATGCGCCTTGACCACTTCGTCCCAAGCCCCGAATACTTCTGTTCTTTCAGGGGGAAGCGTGTATGGGGGAGTATACTCTACAACTGTGTCGTAACCAGCCTCAATGCTGTCGTAGTTTTGGGCAATCGTCAAGGAAAGGCTGTGTTGAACAAGAGTTTCATTGAGTTGGCGATCCGCCTCGATGGCCCGGATGATATTCCCAGTCAGATTTGTCCTACAATGCACTTTTGAGTAAGGAGAGATTGAGAGCGTGGATGGCACTCACTTGTAATTCATCCAGCCGTGCTTCAGCTTCACTGGGGATCCACAGAGATCCTCGTGGACCAACGACCATTGTTTGGTGAACGGATATCGATTGGTTGCATCCTTTGGCCCGGGAAGGGTGTATTCACCTTCAATGTGTGAGATTGTGTCCCATAATCAGCAAACATGAGTTCAGGAAGTTAAGTTATCTGACACGTTTTCTGGCATGGCAGTCTCACCAAAGTAGCTTGGCGTTGTGGCATGCTAAATTCTCGATACTTGTCAAGCATGACCTTGTGCCATTTATAAGTTGAACTGTCATCGTGTGGGCCCCGATACACCGGAAGACCGAGGACATGGTGGTCCAGCGACCACGCAATGATACCGAATTGGTCGTCCTCCAAACTGAGGTATTTGGGAGTCTCTCCACCACGACGAAACAAGCTATTCTGAAATCAGTGTTCTGAGTAGAGAGAAAATGACTCGCTCTCACAAATGCGTTCGAGTCCCGATAGTCTCGCTCTGTGCGTGTGTGTTCATCCGAATGAGGCCACCGGATCTGCTTTTGAATGTATATTCAGCGCGCGATCTGGTGTCTAAGTCGCCACGAACACTGTCCACATACCTAGTGGGCAAATTGTGTGCATAAGACGCCATTGTATAGAATATCGGAGAGTCCTGGGTGAAGTCACTGGGGATGCGAGGCTCCTCGGCAGTGACAGGCGTTCTTAATGGACTCACCCTGTAGAGCATTCCGGAGGAGGGTCGCGAGCTCGCGGGAGTCGCTGAAATCGGAGAACGGCCGGTACGCCTCGCCGATAAGCATGCGGTGGTGGCTGCGGGGACGATGTCGACGCTCCCCGATGTTGTGGAGTCTCGTCAGCTGAGGAGCGTCATCCGCCCCAACCACGTCTCCGGCTGCAAGACAGGTCGGGACGGGAACTATAGGCTACCTACAAGTCCGTTACCGGCACCTTTGTCGTCCCCACCCCGAAGGAGCCGTCCGGCGGATCCGGCGCGCACTACGCTTCTGCCTGGGTCGGCATTGACGGCGACACTTGCGGCAACGCGATCCTCCAGACCGGTGTCGACTTCAACGTGAACGGCAACAGCGTCAGCTACGATGGTGTGTACCATCACCCTTGATGCTTGTTCTACCTCCTTCCGCCACGCGCTGACCGCATTCTGCACATTCACCAGCGTGGTACGAGTGGTACCCCGACTACGCGTACGACTTCTCGGGCATCGGCTTCAAGGCGGGCGACACTGTCGAGGTGACGGTGACCGCCACATCCAAGACGGGGGGCAAGGCGTCGATCACGAACAAGTCGACTGGCAAGACGGTCTCGCACACGTTCTCGGGCCAGCCCTCGCTCTGCGAGTACGATGCGGAGTGGATCGTCGAGGACTTTGAGAGTGGCGGCGGCCTCGTCCCCTTCGCCAACTTCGGCAAGGTCCAGTTCACGAGCGCGTCGGCGGGCACCAGCAGCGGGAGCGTCGGCCCGTCTGGCGCATCGACATCAAGCAGAACAACAAGGTCCTCACGTCCAGCTCTGTCGGATCCAGCTCCGTCACCGTCTCGTACGTCGGGTAAATGGTGCAGAGTTGAGGGCGTTCAGGCTTGGATGAAACAACTGCATTGAGACTCTGCAAAGCTCTCACATATATACTACTTGTTTGAATGAATACTAAGTAAAATCTAGGCATTACGACAACGCAACGAATCGTGACAGGAGCAATTTCTTCGGTGTGTCCATAATTGTGACTACGATTAGCCGGCTTGAAAGGGGTCCTGCCAACGTTCGACATTCTTGAAGGCTTTGACAACGTTATTGCAGACCAATGGTACATTTTAGTGACTCATGGAATACAGTGGCATTCAATTGTTCGCTCAATCTACAGTTCGCAACTTCTACTTTTACTCCGAGTCTTCATCATCGTGTTCTTCGTCCTCGGGATGAGGAAATAGATCCCTGCTCCGCGACCACTGAATGAACTTATTCCAATGAACAACAAAAGTGTCACCAACTGTGATATCCTTCTTTCCCACCCTCCTCCCTCGCCCATTGCTTGTGACATCGGTGCTGTCGAAGAAGTCGCCACCGCCGTACATGATCTGCACAGTTTGAGTGAGACGTTTCCCATACGTGTTGTAGAGTTGTCGGCCTGTTAAACCGATCGGGTCTTGAAACCCCTTTCCTTGATTAGCCATGGCAGGATCAAGGGGAGGGACTATGCCACGCGAAAAATACACGAAGCGACAGAAAGAATTGACCATGGGGATAGCAATGATCTCTTTCTGTTCCGGCCGCTCTGCAAAGGCTAGTTGTACCGCCTCAATGACTTGAGGTGCCATGCCGTTCAGGACACGGTTGATGACTCGCTGGTGTGAGATTTTGGAGCTCATGCTCATGATGGTCTTCTCGGTGCAGAGCTTCACTTAGACAACAGCAGCATTGTACCGGACAAGCTCTTCCCCATCATTTGAGCTTAGCCACGCGTGCGAAAGCCTGAAATCCGGAAGACGAGACACCTTGTAGAGGACCGCAGTGGACGAGCTAGTATCGAACGATCTCTCGAAGGTCGAAGCTTCTGACGCGGAGTCATCCATATTCGGCCTTGCAGCTGCTCGTGAACAGACGTTGTGAGTGAACGCCGGGTATTATCCTGACAGGAAGACAGTGATATGACCGAAAATTGCGACTGGCTTACCTTCCATATAGCCTTGAGCCGTCGCAATATCGCCGGCTGTATTTTCATCGGCCTGCTCTTCCTGCTCGTCTTCATCGGAACCAACTACAAGCCCGTCCTCCAGATCTTCTTCAAGCTCTGCAAGAACCTCTCTCTTTCTTCTTCGGCGCTTGGTGGGGCCGGGCTAGGATGATAGTCCGGGTCATGTAGCTGGTCCAAGTCGCGGAGCTTGACCGTGCCCCTCGCCGTTACATGGCCTTGTGGGGCGCAGTAGTAAGCTTGTTTCTCGGGATCGTCAAGCTCTGCGATGTTTGAGAGATGCTGAAAGATTCTGTCGAGGCCCTCGTACAAGTCGAGCTCTTGACCATGACGTATGGCATGTAGGATAGAGCGACGGGGCTTGGCCAGCTATAACCAGTCTCGTGGCATTGGCACTTATGCGTGGCCGTCGAGGACTGCTGATTGGCTCACAATACAAGAGCAATGAGGCTGAAGCTGAAGCGCTGAAAGCTAAGTGAATAGGCTCGAGCAAGGCTCGAGCTCGTTCCCATTGTCCACCACAGACAGGACCAACCTTCATTGTCCTCGTCCCAGGAGGAATCAAAGGTACTGTGACGCGTGACGCGGTCAGGATGACTTATGTAAGCGCATTCAAGAACCGAACGATATTTCCAATAACGTCTTCCAACTCTATCCCGTTGCAATGTCAGTCCCAGAAACGGGAACCACACCCTCTACGCCCAGATTCTCGCTTCTCTTCACGCCCGCCGATGGCAAGGCATACACTTCAAAGGTGACTATTACAGCCGATTTCTATTCCATTGAATGCCTTTATGACCTGGTGGCATGTACAGGATCGCGACCTTGTTTTCGCCCAGCAACCCCTCGAGAACCCCAAGCTTCCCAAATACCTTTTCCCTTCCCCGACTTCTCGAATCAAGCCTCCCGAGCTCAAATACGGATGGCGTCTCGGCGAAGACCGGTTTTTGTCCCTTATTCACGCTCATTTCGCCGACGCCGTCTGCTATTGCATCGGCCCAGAACTTGACGACGACGGACCAGACCTACCTCCAGAGGAGTTCCACCGCCCTCATATAGAGACGCAACACTCTTCGGTCTCGACATCGTTGATAGTATCCTCCGATATCTGGACGTGAAGATCACGCATACGAACAGGGCCTTGATCGACGTGGACTACTTGTCTGACAGCGAAGGTCAGGCCGACATCGGTCTGTCGGTAGGCTCTACCTACACTGGCAAGATTCTTCTCGAGCCACACCTGTCCAAGCTCAAGGCTCTCGTCTCGCCGAACGAAGACCCCAAGTGGTACCTTGGCTTTGACAACTGGAAGTGGAGTCGTCAAGTGCCCAAGCAGATGTCTAAGCGTAAGAGTACGTAATCCCCTCTCCTAACATGCTATAACGTACATGCTCTAACGCCGACTTGCCATGGCGTTAGCCAAGAAGTCCACCGCCACAAGAGCGCCGCGAGTGGCGAAGGCGTCCTGAATATCTTGCGTCACTGCATCACTGCCATATATCGATATCCTGCCACTACGAGTACGATGCTGCGGTGCCTGGATTACTCATTAGGGCAATAAAGACCTTGCATGTCTGGTTTCTTACAATGTGTCAAACGCAATGATCGACGGGCCATGATGCGCAAACATCTTAGGACTCGAAACGATTCAGTAGATTGAACGTTTGTACCGAATAGATGCAACGATTGGCAAGTTCCATGTATGATCCTGAAGCTATGCTGAACGATGCAGATAGATGGAGATATCAATATCAATGTACGTAAAGGAATGTACAGTCGTAAGGTATTGTCGATGTCCATAGCGGTATCCATAGCGGTATCCGATTCGCATGCAGAGATGTGTCTTCATTCCTTGGTTGGGGCCTTACGACCAGAAAGCCAAAACGTTGTATGCTCTCTGCCACAATGTGTCTGCGTCCCAGTCATCAGACCCATCCGAGCAGCTGCTACACCAGCTGACCACACGGCTGTCGTCCTTGGCCGCACCGTCTGCTTGGCCCCGTTTGGCCCGGCGGTTGTCCTGGCGCGGAAAAAATGAGCAACCCGAGCGCAGGCAAAATTCGAAGCTTACCCTCATCCTGGCAACACTTTGAGCATCCGTAGACCGCTCACGCAGGGTTTTTCGAGTTTCATGTGTTGAGACTGGGGACTGGGAGCGGCGCGTCGCCTTGGACAGCTCCGCCACAAACAAGTCTGCCACACTCTGTCGAAGGAGCTTCACCAGCTGCTCATTATCCGAGCGTCGCTGGTTCATACGGCTTGACCTGCGACGGCGAGAGAGTGCGGGTTTCATACGATGAACATAAGGACACAAGCAAGAGACACGTACTGAGACGCACGTGGGGTGATTCCGTGGCCCTCCCCCGCGATTGGATCGTCCTCTTCCTGAACTTGGCTAAATCAAAGGATATGGATCAATCTCAGTCGAACAATTATAAGGATAACGGGACGTACTTGCAGCACCCGACTTCATACGCCCAAAGCCGGATCCGCGCCTCGGACTCGTCGCAGGATGCCCGAAACCCCGCCCTGAAGTGCGTATCCGCACGCCAACCCTGCTCTCGAGGAGCACGATCACAACTTCCGAGATCGTGCAGCGAGCCAGCCCGGAGCTGATCGGCCTGCGCGCCGAGCCCAGCGAGGAACCGCACGAGGCACAGCGCGCTGTACGGCCGATCCAGGTCGAACACGGTCGGGATCCGAGACGACAAACCCCTCGCGCAGATGTGTATCCTCGCCTAGGGCTACCGTCAACGCCGTTTCCGACCCATAAGCAAGTCCGACGCGCAGACGCTAAACGCACCAACGTCCTCCCCGGTCGTGGGCCCCTCTCGACCCAGCCAAACAACACCTCGCACATGGACCCGCCCCCCGGCAGCAGGATCCCGACCACCGGCACGTCGGCCCGCCCGAGCGCCCGGCGCTGGTGCAGTGCGCTGCACATCAGCGGCACGATGTTCTGCTCGTCCCCAACGCAGAGCAGCGGTACGAGCGGTTGCAGGTGGAACGGAGACGGGAAGAGGTGCAGCTCGAGGGCCGCAGGGCTCAGGTCTTCGTAGAGCCTCCGTGGGAGACCGCGGCGCTTGGAGTCGGTGGTGACGCTGGTCGCCGTCGAGCACGAGCTGGAAGTCGCAGTGTGAAAGTGGCTGACGCTGCTGTACTCGGTGTCGATGGATGGCACAGTGGAGATACGGGTTGCGAGCCGGGCTTCGTTGTAACAGACGCTGAAGCGTTTCTGGGTTTCCGACGCCTCTTCGATCTCGACCCCGACACTGAAGTCTGAGCCGTCGGCTTCGACGATATCGTACAAGGTTACATCCGACAACGGGCTGCTGAGGTTGAGGTCGACGACCAAGCATTCGTCTTCGTCCAATCCGGAAGTGACCTCGGAGGGTGCTGGCTTAGAGCTCATGTGCTGGCGTGGACTGCCGCGCTCGACTGCGACAATTGCTCGGGTTGGGGTTTCAGGGACAGTTCGGCCACCCACCGAGTCCGCACTGTCGTTGGCACACGGCACTGGACCATAAGAATTCGTTAGGAGAAATTGCAACGACTGCAGCTGGGCTCACGTACGCGCCGAGTCCAGCTCGACGAGGACAAGCAACGAAGCTGTCCCCCTCAAGGGAGAACAGTCCGCAGTCCTACCACGTTTTCGCGCAGTTGAAACTTCGGGCCGCGGCGTCATGAACTGGCAGTCAAAGCTATAGTAAGGCATGGTCAGCCGAAGCCAGAATCACAAATCATATGGTAAAGCCCACTACGTAGTAGATTCGGGGACAGCCTCCTCCACTAGCCCCGCAAGTATATGCGCCCATGGAAACTGTTCTCGGGGCCGCGTCTTCTCCCACTCTCGGGCGCTAGCACAGACGGCGTTGACGAACTCTAAGCGTCGTCCCTGCGGGTCAGAGGAAGGAGCATTTGCTCCGCCAGCACCGTTCGAACCACCTACGGAGGACGCCATCGACGTAGACAGCAACTCCGCCACGGGTACAACGGGCTTTGGCCATGGTTCTCCGTTATCCAGAAAGTCGAGGATGACGTTGTGGCTAGCGAGCCAGTGGCACAAGGCATCGTCGATCTGGAGGAGAGACATCCCAGATGGCAGGTCGGCGACAGAGAAGAGAGCAGGGTACAGGCGGAGGTCACTTGCCTCCGAGTCCCTCGGCCAAGCCAATCGCCAGCCTGACAGGCGGGCATCGTGTATGCAGCGCGTCGTTGTACGTGTCCTATGACGGGCCCCGGGGAGGCAGGCGTTCTCCCGCCGTTTTACCTTGATTATCACCCTTCACAGTGACGAGTAGTGCCGCAATGCCGCAGGCTACTCGACTGGCCCTTCTCCCCACAGAGGTAGAACCAAGCAGTTGGACAACGCCATCACCACGCCAGAAGGCTGAACGGAGTTGCAGTGATTCGAAAGCGTGTTATTCAGTACAATTACAGTCACACTACACACACCTGCCAAGTTCGCACATCGCCTAGGATCGTCTAGCTCGTGTCCATCGCCTCGCCCTCGGCCCCCCGTGTGGCCGGGATGAACGTGACGTCCTCCTCGACGACGAGCGAGCGGATTTCCTCCTTCTTAAATGCTGTCGTCCCGCGGCGGAACTGGTAGGAGCGCTCCTTGACCGCCCGCTCATTGGGCTTCACAAAGTTGCGGAGCATCTCTGTGTGCGACGCCGTGATCACACACGCGTCGACGTTGGAGCCAGAACCCAGGTCGTTGAAGATACCCGCAGAGATCGCGGCGCAGACGAGATCAAGGGCTTCTGTACGCTATTGGGGCACAGAGATGAGCACATGCACAATCGCAGCGAGGATTGGAGGATACGGATCATCCGTAGGATTCGGAGAATAGGGTGGTGACGATTGGGGAGGAAGATACAAAAGAAGGAATGTTGGGGTGGTCATTCACAACTCACCTCCATGTTGGGTCGCCACTTCGCCTCGAATATCGCCATCGCCGCCAAGCTACCGGAGCCCATCGTCACATACGGCAGTTTGTCGGTTGAGCCGTGAGGATGAATGGTGAAGAGTTGGGGGCCGGTCGTGTCCACGCCGCCGAGTACGAGTGCAGCACCGATGTGACCTTGGTATCTATTTTGAGGTTAGAATGATTGTGAATATGTTTGAATCCTGCGGTGCATACCGGAAAAGCATTTGCTTGAGCATAGTCATGGCGGTCACCACTCGGGGTTTGCGTCCCGTTGACAGTGCATGGAGCTCCATGTTCGAAGAAATAAGGGCAGTCGTGAATTCTGTGTCAGCAGCCGTCCCTGCACCACAGCAGCGGATGTTGTCCGTGATATAGTGGATCTAAAAGGCACGCATATGAGGACCGAGCGGAAGCCGTGTACATCCAACTACTGGACACACCTTCTCACAGTTCTTGTCGGCAACGATGGGACCCTCTGTCGCACGAGTATCCGCACCCAGAATGATCCCGTCCTTGAACAAGCACCCTACGATCGTTGTACCTGTGCTGGTGGCCTTGGGGAGTGGAATACCGCGATCGGTCAAGAAAGTATTCCTGAACGCACATGCGTTAGTGGATGTCAGGTGCTTCGGCGGAGTAGAGCGTACCTGACTTCATTTGTGAAGTCAAACCCCGCGCCAGAGTACACAGATGCCGCTGCCATGGTGTGTGGGGCTTTGAGGGGGGATGGAGGAGATACGAGGAAGAAAGAGGGAGGAGAGCAAGTGTGAGGAGGGTTACGCGTCGCGCCTCCGCGAGCCAAGCACGCGCGTCGAGGCGGGACCCCGGAGACAGCGAGCGCGCTCAGAGTCTGGGCTCGCTTCGATAACGGCCTTGTCTGGGACCAGTACGCAGCTGCACAGCGTTCTCCATCTCTTCGTCTTGCTCCCTCTCTTGTCCTTGTCTCATTCTCCCATTACTCCCGCTATGGACGGCTGGTCAAAGCTTCAATCTGGTCTCGCTGGCCTCAACCTCGGCCAGTCTGCCAACAAGTTTGCCAAGGGTTTCCAATCGAGTGTCCAGGCTACCAAGGAGCGTCTCGGTCAGGTCGCCCCAGAGGAGATCACTGAACTCCCTCAGGGTACGTCGTGAGCCCCGTCGGAGTGCCCGGAATGTGACCTCCTCGTCCGTATACAGAATACAAGGACCTTGAGGCTCGCGTCGACAGTCTCCGGGCCGTTCATGTCGCTCTCCTCAAGTGCGATCCCCAGGTTCCTGTCAGTGTTCCGCTCTAATCTTCATCCTCGTCCGTCCCAACATAGGGTTACCCGTGTCTACGAGAGTGAGACGTACGACTACCCCACCCAAATCCAAGAATCTCTCACCGAGTTCGGCACGACTATCGGCACCGGCATCACCAACTTCGCCGCCGCCAACCTCAAGGGCACCAATCTCCCCGCACCCGCACCCGTCTCCGCTGCCGCCCCTCAGCACAAGACCCTGCCCCATGCTATCGGCCGTGCTGCGACCACCGCTGCCCTCGCCGTGCATTCGACGTCTGCGGCGGGCGAGGACAAGCTGGGCAAGGCGCTCGGGGTGTACGCCGGGTCATGGGAGAAGATCGCTGATGCCCGCGTGGAGCAGGACAATGCTATTAGGGAACGGTTCCTTCAGCCATGGCAGACTACGCTGTCGACGAGCATCGCCGTCGCGATGAAGGCCCGCCAAGCGGTCCGGGTCAGTCGGCTCGAGCTCGACGCCGCAAAGCAGACGTGAGTACCTATCTCGGCATCCAGGCATAACTGAGACTGGCGTGTCGCGGCGACTTACTCGATGCGCATTTGCTTGTGTCGCGTCAGCTTGAAGAACTCTAGCCAAGCGAAGCAGGAGGCTGCCCGGTTGGAGGTTGAGAACGCAGAGGACGACCTCGTCCAGAAGACGGAGGTCGCGATCACTCTAATGAAGACCGTGCTTGAGAACGTGCGTGCGCCAACGTTCATTCCCTTCTTCTCTGCTTAGTGAATTGCCATCTAGCCGGAACCCTTAAAGAATCTGAATGAGCTTGTGAAGGCTCAGGTCATTCAATTTCTTGACTTCACTGTCGTAAAGAAGGCTCACCGATATATCCTGTCTTCATAGCTCCTGTTCTTTGCTACTGCAGCCGAGTCTCTTTCCACTGTACAAGGCGAGATCGAGGAGCTCAGTGTTGCCGCCGAGGGAGAATACCGGTACGTTGTTCATTCTCAAGTTGCTGTCTTGACTTGCCTCACTTGTACTTACGTCCTCTTTGAAACCTATAGGAAGTCCCGCGATCACTAGATCGACCACCTTACACTAGCGTGATGGACGCTTCCATCTTCCGTGCTCTTTCGAAGACATGCAGTCTGTAGCATGACAGACGAATGTTCTCCTCGTATTCCTCGCAGGTTCGTTGGTGATAGCTCGTGATCTGTATTGTAATGCAATCCCTGTTTATGATATCCCGTACGATAAGATATGCCTGAGGACATGTTGGAAGGGCAGCTGTACGGTATGCAGGTCACGCTGCTCACAGAAGTGCAGGTAACCGCATCATATTCAGCAGTGGATGAACTGTAAGTGTACTCGACTCGGTGCGTTGTTTATAGACCCTCACCAAGTGGTGGCGATGGCTAACCTTGCATAGAGTGGATCCGAGCGACCCTCCTCCACGTGGTGTAGTGTGACTGCTACTGCGTATTGGGAGCACGTGTCCGGTCTACTGCGTTATTTATCGCAAAAGCGAGTAGCTGGACACGTAGGTATTGTACCGCCAACTACTCGCACCGTTCCAGCCTGGTTCTAGCGGCCTCATTGATACTCACCCTCGGGAGGATGTCAGTGAGGTTCTTGGCTTCATCCATGATTCGATGACCGCATGTTCGCCTGCGTGCCACTGTCCCCAGGTACACCGATGCGGTTGGTAGCATGCAATGTCGCACATTCTTCACCGTAATCTAGTACAAAGTGTATATGTACTTTGACGACTTGGTTGAGGATTTGACACTCCCTATATCAACGGTCCTCCTTGAGAAGCCAACTGCGACTGAAAGGTCCAGCAGAGCGACGCTTGTCCTTGTTGAGTTCGCATGCGCTCGACGAGCGACGGCCTGACTCCTTCAAATGCCGCGCCCAGCTTGCTCGCCATTCCCTCTATCTTTTCGAGGAATGCGACATATCGGCGAATGTCGTGCTCGTCTGAGATGTCGAAATGGCACTCCGGTCTGTTTTCGTCTACGATGTAAACACACTCGCCCTGGCAAGGACGTTTCACCATATCGAACATCGTGGCATGAACAGAGACACTCACGGAATCCGAGGCTTCGTACCACGCCTGGCAGACGACACCTTTGGAACCGAAAGTTGCCAGCCCGTACACCGGAAATTCCGTGATGCCGAGCATAGCGAGGAAACGTGCTGCACTGGAGCATGCCATGCGTTGCTGGTTGACTGTTGCGACTTCTAGCTCGGTTGCGTTCACTTGGTGGTTCACGAGGAGCAGGGGGAGATACAGCTCCTCGCATGATATCATCCTGTCGAGCACTTGTGCCGTCGGAACGTTATTAAGTAGGATACTTGGACTCTGAGAGGAGGAACTCGTACCTTCAGCCGAACCGAAAAATGAGATGGACTTCATGATGTCGGATGCTAAGGTGCTCGACCCCGTAGCACCAGAAAGCGCCGCGAAAGGGAAGGAGACGGCTACTGCGAGTGACCCGTCTAAGACGCTTCCTATCGGATATCGGGGTATTCGGTCATTGTACGTCTTCAGTCGCCATTCATGATGCCCTTTGAGCCGGTGCGGCAGATGTTTCTCTTGGTGATAATCCCTATATATGCGCCTCACTGTTTCGTCGATGTCCAGCATAAGGGTCGAGAAACGGTCAAGGAACACGACGTCCTGCGCGCTACATGCCGTGCCCTCGCCTGAATAGATGCGTCGCCTGCGGTGCCTGAATTCATCCCTCACGAGATCTGCGTAGGGCTGCATGATAAAGGTGATTGTCCTGTGGGGTCCACAGTCGAATTGACAACTATTTGAATAGGATGACTCCTTAAAGTTGGCGAGGGCGGCTCGAGAATGCTCGATTTCATAGTCGTACTCCGGGCATCTGGAAAATCTCACGAGCACATTGGTACTGTGGATAGTGAGATGCCATATCAACATTATCAAACAGCAAGCTTACATGTATTCTGTGCGTGCGTGCAGGGCATCACTCGATCGGCGCCCAACGGTCCACCGAGCAACGTGATGCCATAGATCCTCCCAGAGGATGGTTTCGGAACACGATGATTGAGCAAGCAGTGCCATCTCGCAGACGACAATGGCCAGAGTGGATAATTCGTCCTCCTTACTCCCCTCGTTCTGAGAGGGTAAACCATCAACTTCAACGTGAGGAGGCATACGGACCAAGAACCACCCAGACGTACCGAGGTAGCTGGGCTAGCTATGCCACGAATGAGAGCGAGATGATGCCCTATCCTCTCTGTGTGCCGCTCGTAGATGGGACCATTGCACTCCCTGGGTAGCGGTAGAATGAGAACGCCATAGTCGATTGCCCAGTCGCTTATCCCGGGATTCGGAGGACCTTTTCGTAGACAATGCTTCGATTTCCATTCGGCAGGATTGTTCCCTATTGAAAACTCACTCCCGAAGCACGTTGTCCAGTCGCTCTCGAGATCGTGTTCAATGAGCCTGAGAATTCTCGTGAATGCTATTTTCAAGCATAAACGCAATGTGAGGAATTCGTACCAGAAATTCACTTCGGATGGCCAATGCAACCTACGAGTTGCTCATCACAATCTGTATTATTATTCGAGAATGGCAGTACTCTTACCTCCGCCACGTTGTAGGCAACATTTTGCTGTCAGTTTTCTCCTCGTGCCTCTCTTCAACGCCAGGACCCTCACTAACTTGTTGAACCAACAGGTTGAAGATGTCGACATCACTACGATCCATAGGACCCACGTCTTAGCTGCAATAGGGACAACCATAAGTGGCAGGTCTTACCATTGCGAATCAACTCCTCGACGCCACTTGTGTATCCACTCCAGTGATCCATCAGAAGATGGATAGTCGCCTGAAAGGGAACCTTCTCTCCACGAATGCAAGCATATACAGTCTAACCCGGGAATGGGTGCATCAGATGGCCAGCCCGATGAGATATAGGTTGCGTGCGCGCACACACGGACGAGGAAATCGAAGAACTCCGAAGTACGTGTGGGGGCATCGAGGCTAAAGACCCCATGACCAGGCGAATGTCCGACCCACTCAGGGGCTGTTGCGATGTGAAGCTAAAACGAAGATATTAGTTGGGAGCGTCACGGAAAATAACCTTGCAGACAATCTATCACTGCTGGACTCACCTCGGACAACGACCCATCGACCCACCCAATCAGGGTCCGAAATACATCACGGTCTCGGGGATGCTGAAAAAGGCCGATGATAGGTAGATCCTGAAAACCCAAAGCCTTACGTTGATTCAGGATGCTGCAAAGGAGTGGAATAATATTCGCGTGCTCTGCCACACACACAATCGGCACGAGGGGAACGGGGTGGAGGGTTGAGGATGACAGATGGGACTGGGCTCCTGAGGACTCCGTTGGGTACAATCTGCATGGTATGATGGGTCGCGGGCTCTCATCTGTCAGGTTTTGATTAGGCAGGGCATCCGAGAACTCTGAGTAACCGCACTGACCAGGGCTTCCTTCAGAAAATTCCTCATGATTTTTCGGTTCGTTCGCCTGGATGCTGTTGGAAGGCTGATCGTTTGATGGTGGGTCGACGTTTTCATAGACGTCGTCAAGCGAACATATATTCCACATCAATCCGGCTGCTCTTTCATGAGAAAAGGGAAACCATGCGAAGTAACCCTTACATGACTCACAGCGCCGAGTATAGGGAAGAGCAACAAGCATAGATTCTGCGCGCCTGTTCTCCAAGTCATCTGTTCGTGAGGCAGCGTAATCGCCATCAAGTCTAGCACGAAGAAGGGCATAACTGAATCTATCTCCACTGAACTATTCCCCCCCCCCAAATGCTGGAAACTCACATGATTGTACAGTCATTCATATGAATGCGCATGATTCGTGAAATCAGCGCTGTCCAGACTGATTTGTGACCGCTGAGAGATCGGGTCCTGCACCGTGGCACGGATATGCCCTCGGAGCTGGACCCAAACATATTTGACACCTTGTTGGTATGTTCTGACAGATTTTGATCTGCGATACGGTTCAGCCAGTTGCAGTACGCGGATAATCGGAAGTTGATCTGGGTGCCAGTTTGGGTCTCAGATGGCGGAAGAGTGGTCGATGCGAGGCGAGTCGAAGATAGCAGAGTGGATAGACTACGTGTTCCTTCTGGCCATCCTTCTATGTCGGTTACAAATGACAAGGAGACGCCTAAAGACTGTGTTACTTGAGAGAAAAGCTTGTCCTGAGACTGACGCCCAGCCATGAGCTAGGATGGGTGAGATGGGGTCGACCTGGGTATGTGCGCTAAAGTCGCGGATACAGCGTTGCCATTTAAGTACCTCACATAGCGCTTGGGCAGCGCTAAAGACCTGCCGCTGACGTCTGAAGCCAACAACCATGTTTCGGATAATGAAGATTATCCGGGGTCTAAGCAGCGCGACTCGCGCAGTCACGCGCGACACGCACGCGAACAC
>JAKLMY010000374.1:0-25725 GCA_022814645.1 Ganoderma meredithae | reverse complement strand
TGACAGTGGCAACTTCGGCCGAGACGGCCTCCATGCCACTATAATCCTTGAATTTATCTATCTATCTATCTATCTATATGGAAGATAAAACGTACCTCAGCATTCTCTCACGTAGATTGGCTTCCGACATCATGCTAGCTAAGGTTTTCAGACACGAATGCTTCCCATCCCGCAGCTGCTTCTCAGTAGTTGATAGCTCCAGCGTTGAAGTGCAGTGGAGGACTGGTTGCCAGTAACTAGTAATGTACCAGGACTTTAACGCAGCCATTAGCTTATGCCGTCGGAGAACACGAACTATTTATCAATAGAGTCAGCCACGATGAGGATAATCTGCCAGTGTAGCACGCCGCGGAATTTTCGAAATGGCGAAGGAGCGTCCACCGTTGAAGAAAGATTGAGGCGCCGATGGGCGTTTATTATATTGACTAAACAGCCACAAATAGTGACAAATATAGACACTGCAGCGCCGCTAGGTTCCTCACTCCCAACTTCTGTGTGGACTTTCCAGTCAAGAAGACGCGAGGCGCCTTCGTCGTATCTTCAATAAGGTCAGTCTATAAATTGAGAAGACGTTGTGCGTAATGCAGGTTTTGTTTCCTGTGGAAATTCGAGGGTGCTCAGAGCGCAGAGAGACGAGTGAGAGCGAAGAGGAGTGCGATTGCGTTTGCCCGTGCAAACGCGTGCCGAACAACGTAGATACAAATGTGCTTGAATATGCTAACCTAGTGGGGGTACGGGAGTCCGTCGGGATGAGACAATACGGTGAGCGTATGGTAGCGGAGCAGGAGCACGCGGTCGCTTGACTGAGGCATCCTATGGACAACGCCAGATTACAACATTTCCACCCATTCACAGACAAATTCATTCCGACATTCAACTTGTGTTACAATGCAGACCACTGTTGAAAACGATTCAGACTCCTCCAAAGCATCCACAGTGGTGAAGACCCAAATGAAAGGGATCATTCTGTAAGATAGGTCGCCACTTTGTTGAAATTTATGGCTCCTCATTCTTACCGTAAACCGTCAGACATCTTGTCTCGATTAGATCACGACAGCCTTCTTGAACTTTTGGAGGAGATGGGCATATGCGAGACATTGCCCTCACTCTCCCTATCTTGCAAATGGATTAGGGAAGCGTGCAAGCCTATATTTTTCAGTAGGTGCTGTTTGCGGATAGCGAACAGGTTCTATCTATCCTCGACGTTTTCATCCCAGAAATGATGTGGCCATATATCCGGTGTGCTTCAAGTCTGCTTACAGTCTCCGGTAGTTGATATATCTCACGAATACAATTTAGGTTTCTATTCCTACAATGCAACTTCCCCTATCTGGAATACGACATATTCGACCCCCCGGATAGGTACGACGATCTTTACGCCCCCCTCACTGCCATCTTAGGCCGCATACCCCAGCTTCAAACTATCATCATCAGCAATACTAATGGCGCAGGAGTCTCTTGGGAGGCAATCAACGCGGTGGTTCAGGTTCCTCAATTGCGTAGTCTTCGCATCCTCGGCCACCTAGACGATCGTCGCGTCCTTCCTGCCAAGACCGAGCAGTCTTTGCGTCTTCCAGTCAACTCTCTCGCCACCGTAGAGTACCCGTCCTCCGACTATCGTAAAGTTTCGAGATCAAACTCTTCTCTGCCCTCCTGCAACACGTCGCCTTCCAGCAGTCGCTTGAGGCACTCTCGGTTCCGAGCGAGTGCGCACCTCTAGACTATCTGAGCACGGCCCAGTTCGTTCTTCTCCGAGAGCTATCCTTGATCGGGCCACGTCAGTGCTTGGATGGGCAGCAAGACATCCCTTACATCTCCATCCTCGCCAACATGCCCCGTCTCCGGAAGCTAGCATTGATATTTTCGCAACCGATCGGCTTGCCACGGCAGCAGATATGGCCTCCGGACATGGCAGCCGAGTTTCCCTGTTCTGATCTTGAGGAACTGTCAGTTTCTTACCCTCATCCTGACGACGAGTTCTACGCACATCTCCCCTCCACTCTTCGACGACTTACCTTGCGCCGCTGGCCCCGCCACTATCTCCATCTTCTCGAACACGATCGGGCCGATATGAAGAGGTTGGGTTGATATTCACCGATTCTCAAGTCTTCGGAGATGCTAGGCATGCTACATCACTGTCCCTCGCGCAGCCACCTGGAAGTTGAGTTCGAGGAAGACGAGTCCGGGCGCGAACTGTTCTTCTACATCGGGAAGGTGTTTCCTCAACTCCAGTACCTCACCATCCATCGGTACCGTCTTGCGGGTGTCGACGCGACGTCTGTGGTACGTATATCACTTTGTTGCGCGGCTGTGTGCTGACCGTGCGTCGTGGGCCACTCTGGCACAGGCCTTGGCCCCCTTGCCCAACCTCCGGGTCCTTCTCTGCAATCTGGACTTCGAGGATGCCCTAAACCCCTTCTTTCCACATTTCACCGCGTTTACCGCGTTTCGCGCCACGTTTCAACAGGCGGCGGACACCCTCGCAACTTGGCTTGCGCCGAGCGTGGAGATTATCGGCTTCTTCCTTCGCCAGGATCTCTCCAGTCGATACGTGTTTCCAGGTCATCCGTGACGGTCATGGCACACCTCGCGCGGAGCGCGACAAGTTTCTCTTTCAAGGTCCATGGAATGTTGTACGTCCCGTCGCTGCCTTACTCGTGAGATATGTCCTGACGGCGTTGTCTGTCTTCCAGCATTGGCGACATGCATAGTCTCTCTCGTCCGCGGAGACGGCCATCACTGACAGAGTAGCCATCAGGCGTGCATTTCCCCTTGTATTCATATACTATTCCCGTCATTCTTACTAGTCGCCGCTTGACACATTCCCGATGGAAGCTCTGCGCAGAGACTGTAGCTTAGGCGCTTAATGCATGGAACCCGTCGAAGGAAGCCGTAATGACATCTGTCGCTCTGTACCTTTTTCACGTCCGAAGTGTGCGAATCAGCCTCAGACTGTCCACTCGACGATCTTATTGAAGTCCTCGGTGCACGGGACGGATGAACGTCGCCCTCCCTTCTGCTCCTCCCTTGTCGTCCTACTCTCACCTCCGTGCAGCCTCTCGGCCCTCATCCGCTCGTTCCTGCGCGATATGCCCCAACAACGCACGTATAACATTTCAGAAGGCATGAGGTACGTGGTCCATCGATTTGAGACAGCATATAGCCAGTGTGCGGCCACATATAGGCAAGTTCAATGCGTACTAGACGATGTTTTTCCGCATCGACGTCGACCACCATGCCCTGGCTCTATCCTGGGCACCCCGAGACCCGCCCATCCCTCAACACGCATCAAAGGGACGTTCGACAACCCAATATTCGACAATCCTCCTCGCATCTCGCTTCGACGCCAGACGCACCGCGCACGACCTTAAACGTCAGCCACTCGTACCCCTCGAGCTCCCTCGGCCGCCATAGCCGCACGCTCTCTATAGATGGGCCCATGGCGCATGCCAGCACGTTCGCGGCCTTGTGCAGAGTGGCCGTGAACCTGTCGACGTCCTGGCTCAAGTACTGGAACCCCCTGACCCGCGGACGGTCGAACTTGGGACGCGGAGTGTCCTCGTAGTCGAGGTAGGCGTTGAAGGTGCAGAGCTCGGTGAACCGGGCTAGGCATCTACCCACGGATTCCTGGAGATGGGACAAATCGCCAGTCAGTGTGGCCCGTTGGCGAAGTGAGTGAGTTCAACTTACTACGGGTTGGAAGTCGACGTCATCAATGGTTCTATCGCCTGTGGTCTTTCATATGACTCAGTATGAGCGAGTAGCCGACAACGAAGCGGGCTGTCCGCTGCACGTACGCACCACAGGTGGGTTTTGAGGACCAGTATTGCCGGTGTTCCGGTATCGATGGATCTGCAAGGATGTCAATCGCGGAAACGCCGTCGTAAGATGTTCCAATAAGTCGCGCTCCCTGTCACCGGCGTTGTACTCGAGCTTGAGGTGGGCCAGCCGAGGCGTGCGGCAGCGACTGAGAATGCCCAATATCTCCGACGAGTCCAAGACCAGATACTTGTACCGGTGTGGGATGGTGGCTATGCCGTCCAACAATAGCTTCTCCGACTTGTGCGGACGGCAGCACAGGGACAGGGACTGCAGCGCAGAGGGAAGGTGAGAAAACACCTCGTCTTCGACGTGAGGATTCGAAAGCGACAGGTGCGTGAGGTCCGACCAAGGAAACGTCGCCCTATGCCCGCGAGGCCAGAGCGGCGGCGCATCCGCGAGGTAACCTCGCACCACAGAGAGGTCGAACGCGAGCTTCCGCAGGTAAGGCATGTTCGAAAAGAGGGAGAGCAAGGGTGTGCGGGGTTCTGCCCATCGTTCTCCGGCGAGCGTCAGCTCTCGCAGGCGTGGCCACTCCCACTGCGCCATGGCTTCTATGGGTGCCGCCTCGGAAGAAAGAGCGAGTCTCTCAACCGAGTGGTGTAGCTTCTCGAGAACGCGACGAAGCATCGTCTCCTCGGAGGGGAACGGGTATGATTCCCGGGTACCCCAGCTGGAGACACGGAACGAAGGTGCTTCGTATCGGAAGGCTCGGATGTGATCGAGGCTTGGCACCTCGAGTTCCTCTGGCGTTGCACTGTCCGCGAGGATAGGAGAGAACATCAGGCCGTGGAGAGAGAACTCTTCGAGTTGGGGGAGCGACAGCATCGCCTTCAACGTGCTCCACCGCACGCCATGGAGGACCCATGGCGTAGATGACGCGAGCGATAGTTTCCGCAGAGAAGGCCAGTGCATCAGGCTTGATTGGAGACCTGGACTGTCGAATACTGGGCAGAAGAAGGGGCTCTCTGGGGAAGTGAAGAGTCTGTCGTCTAGCTGCCCGCTTAGCAGATGAAAGAATGCGGAAATTCCCCCCCGCTGCTCCGGGCAGTCGTCGACTAAAACAAGAGATCTCCATGCGACGTCAGCACATTCGTTCATTCGGTATATACGACCTGGGATAGACATACTGGACCATAGACGACACAGTTGCGGGGCAAAACTCCTCAGGATCGGACTCGACGACAGGAGCGGTCAACCTCCGAGTGACATCGCGAAAGAGCATCGGTTTGCAGAGCTCGTGAAGCGTCCGACACGTACAAGAAAGAGGAAGAAGGCTGCCGGATGTCTGTCGGAGGTGTTCGAGAACACAGAAAAGGGTATCATGGTTCAAAGGATGGAGGCTACGGCGGGGTTGACGTCAGAATCGCTGTGCTATTCGGCCCCACTGGCAGACTGCGAGCTTCCGATACCTGTCCCGGGCTACCATCCTGTGCAGGACTGAACAACGATGAGATACGAAGGCGGGAATAATGCGTAAAACCGCATACCCTCTCCTGAACTGCGACTCGCTCGCCTGTAGTGCTTGCGAGGGATGTCTATCGGAGTCCGGGGATCAAGGTAGCAAGGTGACGGACAGACACAAAGTAGCGCTTAGTTCCACTTCCGCGGCACTTCTATTTGCATTTGTTTGGAACCCGGGGATCCGAGTCAGTCGGGAATCTGATCTCTCATCGTCTGAGCTCGTCTGAGCCTCCGTCGGACCTTCTACATTTACGCGTCTCAAAGCTGTCTGTACACTTCAACCTGGAAGCAATAGGATTAGGACCTGTTCGAGAAAGCCGAATACCTGCGATCGAATTCATCGCCTTTCGTCGCTCTCCGAGCCCGTGCCTACGATTCACACGCATCTCAAGCAATGCTGTACTTGCGCCTCCTCGTCATTTTCAGTCAGTCGTTCACATATGTCTCCTATACTTGCAGAACTTTGACCGACATGTGTGCGATAGAACCTTCTGATCAGAAACCGGTAGTGGGAAAAGTCTAACGCTCAATGCTGTGCGGCCGGCCCAGGGCAAGTACTGGATCACTGGCATACGTTGTTCATGAGTCCCCTTCATGACCCGGGGCCCCGACGACTCCCCCTACTAACGACATCCAACTGCCATGGGGAACAGCTACTCTGTCGCACAAGAGGAGCGGGAGGAAGCAGAGTTCGAGAGACTCGTTCGTGCGGTAGAACGGGCTCAGCGCGGCGAGTCGCCAGCGCCGCACGATCTCGAAGCACAGTACCGTTATGCTGAACCCCAGGAGGAACCACCACGCTCGGAAAAGGTCATGATGTGGTTCAAAGCTACTGGTGGTAATCGTGCCACAACTCAAGTCGAGTCAGTCCAGGATCCTCCTCGTAAACATCCGGTCGCCACAACGGCAGGTGAGTGCTAGTATAGAGGTAGATCGCTAACATACGAGAAGTTGACTACTATTCAGCGATTCCAAACCCCGTTGCGTTAGAGCCGAACTCAGTACCTTCTTCAATTCGGTGCCGACCTCAGTCTCGCTCTCCGCAGACTCCAAGTCCAAGTCAAACTCCACAGGTTCCATCCCCAGCAGTGTCGGCCGTTCTCTCAGTTTCGCTAGAGCAATCTTGCAGGAGTGTTAGGAGTGGTATTTCTGGTAAGTCCCTCAGGTGTTCTTTTATAAGTAGCGCTGCTGACGACGAATGTCCAGTTCAACCTATTGCCCAGTTTTCTCCAACGACGGCAAGGACAGACGAGTCGTCTTCTTACCAGGTCCCGCCCTGGCTCTATAATCCGGCAAAAACTAGTCCTGAGGAGACCATCCCAGTACAACAGGTAGATCCCGGGCCCGTTGATAACAACGAAGGACGGGACGACGATGACGATGATGATAACGATGACAAGCGCAGCAATCCGTCGGTTGATGCGCCATCTCCAGTAACACTTCCTCCCCCTTCCGTTCAGGTGAGCATGCTGTCTCATTAAACTTGATCGTTTCCGCTTTTGACGCAGGTCAATAGGCCGTTCCTAGCGAACATACACCCTCAGTCGTTCACGTACCTCCCACCGTTCAAGCATGCCCCCCACTGTACATTGTTCCCGTACTACCGTCCGCTGTCACCCGCGACCGGTATCCATCCACAGTCTTTGAGGCGCCACACACGGAACTCTGGGGAAGCTCCAGGTCTCGATGTGCGTGCTGGACTGCTTAGGCAACCGGAAATCACTTACAAAGACGCTTAGCGCCACAAAGTGACCATGATCGCTCTAGGTCGAGGTCTAGGGGACCTGGATGGCGGCCGCGAAACTCTCTGAGTGATTTCAGGGATCTCTTCTACCGTCCTACGTCGCAACATGAATATTCACCAAGTCCGGACGTTTCGCGAGGGCGATCGCCTGCACGGCGACAGCTTCGGTCGCAGCACACACCTCCGGCCCCTGGAACGCTTTCAGCCTCCGAAGCCCTCGGTGGCCGGGACAGAGTGTCGCCTGCGCGCCCCTCTTCTTCCCGATCTCCTTCAATGTACCGCTGTAGACAACGCTTCGAGCAGCCCACACCGCGTTTGAGGTCTCCATGTAGGTGCCTGGGTCCCTTCAGGCAGTCGCGGAATACTTACTCCAGGAGTCTAGCTCGGCAAGTAAACGCTAGATCATGTGTATCAAGGAGTCCTGATAGGGAATACGTCGACTGTTACGACTCACTATACTCGCGACGGCTTCTGCGACGATGGGCACCGGATCCCGACTCCTGGCAACGTCATTCACCTGCCCAGCGTTCAGCTCAGTCGCAACACAATGTGCGTCGTGCGCCCTCATCCCAAGACCTTCGTGAGGTTTCCCATGCCGTTCTCGGAGGAATCGGATTCCTGATATCTCAACACCCTTATAGTTGACAGGGGACCCTTGGGCAGGTACCGCCGACGATCACGATCTAGATCTCTGAGTCTACGGACTCAGTCTGCGCGCACATCGCCCTCGTACTCGTAGTCCATCTCTACTGGCTGTTCGTCAAAGATCGCCCGCAAATATCAAGCTCATTTCTAGGTCTCCATGTGAGCCCCGAGTTTCGAGGAATGTTGAACAATGCTCACGCCCAGTGTTCAGCTCCGCAAGCCTTGCGATATGCCCTCTCGCCCGCATCAAGAGATACCCTGCACGGTCTCCGCGATCCTAACTATGACGGCCGGTGGCGCAGGCGACGATCACGAAGTCCACCGCTTTCGGTTCAATTACAGCACGATGAACACCGCGAGCCGTCTCCGGAGCGTTCAAACGCTTGTTCTGCCAGCCCCAGTGAGTTTCCGCCTCCAATCCAATGATGGATGATGAGCCCCTTCGACGGAGCCTAACTCCACCCTAGGCTACCGTCCCTCACGCACTCCATTTCGAGAAGGGAGATCACTCTCCCCGAGGAGGTTTGACGACTGGGAAACCAATGTTAGCCATGCCCCTCGAATCCCCATCTCACTTTATGAACGTTTGAGGCGTAAGCCATCCCCCGCCCAGCGCCCGATTCTCATTGTTCCGCCACCTCAACAGGCTCCCGCGCGCCGCCTTCCGGCCACTCGCAGCCACAGCCCCAGCCCCAGGACTGAACCAGACAAGTTCCAGCAAGTGCTGCAGCTGTACGAGAAGACGCTGCTGGATCACGAGCGTCGTGCGGAGCTCTGGCAAGAGCACAGCAAGCAGCTCGCCAAGGTCATCCGCCGCCTCGAGAAGCACGTCGTCGCGCTCCGGTGGCACAAGCAATCCTCTTCCGCCGACTCCCTCCCGCTCTCCCTCCTCGACATCGACAAGGAAGTTCGCAGACGAGAAGGACGGCGCAGCAGTGCATCTGCAATCGCTTGCCTACACCAGACTCGGGCCCGTCCAGGCGAAGCCTTACCCGAGTCGGCCGTACGCCGCGGGCCTGCCCGGTGCGGCGGTGCTCGGACGACTGGCAGCCGAAGTGGGACGTGTTCCCGCTCAAGGCGTTCAGCGGGTCGAGCTATACGTACCTGAAGATACATGCAGGCTGGGACGACGCAGCGCTGTTGCGGGAGCTCGGGCGGTCGTACGACAAGTTGCGGACCGTCTGGCGGAAGTGGTTCTCGCTCCGGAGTGTGCGGTGAGCCTTGCCCTGCTGATGTGTACTCGCTCGGTGGTGGTACTGACAAGGCTCGATAGTTAAGGTCCGTATCGATGGTATACGTGCGTATCGTCTCATTTATATTCCCGAGTCACGGCAACTGACGAGACTTGCTCACTGGCACAGGCCGACCACACATGCGTCTATCCCCGTAGGATAGGCCCAGCTGGCGTCAGCCCGTCCAAGAACATGCGCCTGCGCTACTTCCTCAAGCATTCGGGACAGATGAAAGATAGACACGAGTCCATGCAAGTCCTCACGGCGCGTGCCGACCTTGGCATCGAGTTCGTCGAGGGCTGGCAGCTCAGCCGCATCGCAATCGCGATCCTGCTCCCCGTCTTTGCGTCCCTCGTGCTCGCGGTGCTCTATTCAGCTCTCTACGGGGACGTATCCGGGGCGTTCACTATCGCTGGTATGTGTATTCGTTGCGAGGGGCCTGCAAGGTTGCCATGCTGACTGGTGGTTTCAGGATATATGACTTCAGCTTACTCTCTTTGCCTGGTACTGCTCGGTCTGCTGAACTTTGTGGAATTCTGAAAGTGATGAAGACTTGGAACGATGGTGATTACACGACAGGATCTGGACGGTCTTGCTACAATGATCACCAATGCGAACTACAACACTTTCTGTGGGTTTTAACGTATTCGTAGCATGGCCTATTGGTCCACCTGTTACTACCCAAACCTCATCAATATACAAGGGCTTGGAAATCCAATGGGATTTATGCGTGCAATGAGTCGGATAAACGGTAGTCAAGGACAAAAGCACCTGGAACTTGGATGCAAAGATAGGATACAAAGCAGTGACATTGAACGAACCAAATGCGTCGGGACAACTACAAGGACATGAATAACCCAGAAAGAAACAATAAGCCGGTACGTCGTAACGACATATATAACAATTATTGAAGCAGACACAGTTACCAAAGCGTCTCAGTCGTCGTCGTCCGAGTTCGTCAAGTCGATGACACCGCTCTCCCACTTTGGGACAACGACCCGAGGCCTTTGCTTGATCGGAAGACGGTTGAGTCGAGAACCCGTACACGCTTTCTGAGGAGAGCGCTGTATCTCCTTCAAGGACTCGGTCTTGACTCGCTTGAGGTCTTCGAGGCCGTCTTCGTCTGAGCCAAACGAACGCTTGCGCCGAGCGGCGGAAGCATTCTGCACCGGGGTCAGCGGTGCGCCCCCCTGGGGTCTGCCAGGGGCTGGTGGAGCCGGATATGTGGATGAAGGACGGCTTTGCGGGTCAGTGGGTCGATTGGCAGTCGTCAGAGCCAAGGCAGGGGACGGACGGGCCGGTACGGGTGCAGATGCGGGCACGAACGCGGGCATGGAAGAAAGTGGGCGTTTTCGCGGGTCGGCGGTCCGCTTCGGAATCGAATGAGTAGGAACTGGAGAACCGGACGGACCAGCTGTGGCTGGAGTCAACGACGGCACCGGGGCAGGCCGCGGTGCGGCCCCGTGCATTTCTGCGAGCAGGGCAGTGACGTCCATGACAGGAGCACTGGTCGAGGTCTGTACCTGCGATGGTCCTGGATGTCGCGCAAGGGCGGCAGCGACGTTGGTTGTTGGGAGGATCGGTGCCGGAGGGGACACCTTCATTTGTGGTTTGCTCCGAACCTGGCTGGGGCCGGCCTCAGCATTGGTATGGGCTCTTTCTTTCCCCTGTCCGCCCTTGGGATGTGTGGGGGACGTGGGACTGATGGGAGAGTCACTCCAGAAGCGTCGAGGCTCCTCCCAGCGTGCGAGGTCAAGGTGAAGAGTGCCTTGCCGACGAGGGATCGGAGGCTGATCGGGCAGACGCTACAGTCCCAGTTAAGGCGACAGTTTCGCGAGATAACTTCCAGAAGGACTTACGTGAAGGATGAATTTGCAGACCTTGAAGCCGCTCTTCCCAGCGTCCATCCATGCCTAGTGGAGATATCCGTTCCAGAACCGCTCGTAGACAACTGAGTAGAGCACGCACCTGATCCACCTCGTACAATCCATCGTAGCGATACCCTCGGGCGGGTGCAAAATCTGAACTCGAGCCATATCCCCTCACGACACGCACGGGCTTCTTGGTGTGCGCTGATAATCTGAGGGAGGCGTTTCGGGTATTATCCCACGTCTGGTCGCATGTTTGTGGTCCGTCTCGTGGCTGGATGAATAGCTATGAGATTGGAAATCGGCAGCTTTATGGCTGAACGTACCTTTTCTCCGTCTTTGGTATCGCGCCCTCCACAACCAGTGTACGTACTGCATAAGGCGCACGTTGGGATGACGAAGCGAACATGAGGAGGGAGATAGAGTACTCACAAGCGATATCCCTCATCCTTATCGTCTTCGTATCCACCAGAGAGGACTACGCTGTAGCATCCGTCATGCTTGTTTCCGGCTATGCCTGCTAGAATACCAGAGTGTACAGACGCGTGGTGGAGGAAAAGCCTGTGCCAGGTTGAGATGGGCGATCAGTATGAAACTCAGCACTGCAGCTGCCGCAGCACTGAAACTCACCGGTTCTCGAAGACAGATCCCACAGGGACGCCTGGAATGTGACCGAATATGGTTCTGAAGCCGTTAAATGGATGAGAAGATCGAGGATTGGGATCAGATGAGCGTCCGGCGTAGAAAAGCGATGAACACTTCAGTGATGAGTCCGTTCCTGTAGGCGATCAAGTACATACGATGGCTGCGTCCGCTTTATGGACGGCTTGTTGGTGAATCCCATCCGGGCGGTGATGATGTGTGAGTGCGAATAGACACGACGAGGGGGACGTCGGGGGTGGGAGGGCGGCGGGTGTGCGGCGTGGTTTCAGGGTCGGTGATGGTTTGTGGTCAACGTTTGGCTTGCTAAGCAGAGTGGAGCGCCCACCCATTTCGGCAGTTGCACCTTCATTACGATTGTACAAGTACCACCTTTCAGTTCTTCAATTCAACGTCACTGTTGCTGTTGTGTCAAGGCTTGCCCAGTACTGTCTCTCCTTGTTTCTGACCTCTTATTATCCCTGAGTGGCAGAAGCTCCCTGATCGATGCTGGCAAACTGGCTACTTTCAGGCTCGTAGTAAATTGAGCCGAAGATCTGCCCTCTGGATACGTCGTACAACTTTCAACTTGCTCAACATTCGACAGAAAGGATGGCTGGTGGACATGACAGGTAAGCTATTCGGCAGGTTTGCCTATTCTCTCAATGTAATGACCACCTGGGCCATAGGACAGACTGAAGCATCTCAATGCCGAAATCTTGTCGAAGCGGCTCGGACGGTGCAACGCCATCTCTTCCGGGAGAAGGAAGCGAGCATGGCCGGGCAGTGAATTCACCTATGGCTACCTCTCCGCTGGTATCGGGTGCTCACCTTGCCTGCATTCCCTCACGCGCAGAACGATCTCGCGACCGCTCTCACGCCTCTCGCTTGTCCTCGCATGCTGAAACCGTGCGTCGACTTCGCCGAGCCCGACGGCCGGCCGCCTCGCTGATTTGTGACCGACAGCATGGAGGCATTGGACGCTGCCATGGGCCACTCGCTCAGGCCCTGTCCTACGCCTTGGAGGAGATCTGGATTCTCGAATCCAGCCTGGGTGTGGTGTATCTTCCTCGTGTCGCGACCAAACATATCACGACTCGGCTGCGCTAGTTGGCCGGTGGTGGGATGACCGGCTCAGATTGTTCTTGGATGGGCTCTCAGGTATCAGGCTGTGGCGTCAGCCTGACATGATCTGTTGACATATACAGCGGCTGTACATACCGTGCGAGGCGTCGTAACGCTGCATGATGGCATCGCCTTGGCGTTCTCGTGACGTTCCAAACGCAGACGGAGACCAAGTTGGCCATCGCGCAATAGTCGTTGTTCTCAGCCATCACCACGCTCGTGCTCACTCTCGGATTCTAGGAAGCATTGCAGATGGGAACCCCGCGTAAGTTGAAAAGTACGTGATTTTTACCATCAGTTGAATCCGGAAATGATTCTATGCTTACCAGTTCCCCAGCGCAGAATGGAACTGTGCAGGTAAGGTGTCTCTCGCCTCGTCCAGGTCTTCCTCCATCCACGGTGTGCGCTGGCCCACTCTGGAAGCAATCTTGTCGCTGCCCCAACTAGAAGAGTTCTCGCTCCTCGGACTGCTCTTCTCTCCGATCTTCGCCGATGGCGTGGCACCAGGTGAAGTCGAGATTCCCAGTCTGGACCACATCAAGTCCTTCCGATACGAAGCCTCGTCGTTGCGCGCCTCAGGCTGGGGCACCATGGCCGCCGACTCCAATCCATTCCGCACCGAAGAGACCATGCTCCGTCGCGTCCTCGAGAAACTCCACAACTCGCTCGAGAGTCTGACTCTCCCTGCGCAAGCCGCACCCATCCAGGCCATTGCGCAATGGCAATGGCCACGTCTGCGCGAGCTGACACTTCGCGGCCCGTGGTGGGTGGAGCCCCGCTCTCTGCCGCTTGTGTCGCTCTTCGCGACCATGCCGTGTCTCCGTAAAATTGAGCTGGAGCTCACGCTCGCGCAGGGCCCGCTAACGATCACTGAAGCGCCCCAGCTCTGGCCACGCAGGCATCGCGCCGCGTTTCCCTGGCCAGACCTAACGCACCTAACGCTCGCACATCCCCGCGCGGAGGACGAGGTGTTCGCGCACCTTCCCCGGACGCTGCGCACGTTGTCCCTGTGCTGCTGCCCGCTCAAGTCGGAGAAGCTCTTCCTTGACCTGGATTCCACGTTGCCGCACCAGTATGAGTACCCGGCTCTGGGCGCATCGGCAATGTTAGGGATCCTGCAGCGCTGCCGAACACCACGACTGGCGCACCTCGCGCTCTAGTACAATGCCGACGAGAGGGAAGACGAGCTGTTGCGCCATGTGACGGTGGCGTTTCCCGACTTGGAGTCTCTGGAAGTCCATCAGTATCACAAGGCCAACACGACCGCGGTGCGTACGTCATGCTTCGATGGCGGCTGCTTGCTTATCGAGTCATCTCTCATATCCTGTAGAGGTGGAAAAACGCGTTCCCGACTTCCGAATTGTGGTAAGCTCCATCTATCTCGGCATTGTCGTCCGGGCACGGTCTCACCGCGGATGTGTCTGCCGCCATTCAGGAATCATTTGGGAGATCGCTCGGGTCGCTGGCCCGCCTTCGCATTGTCAAGGCATACCTCGACTATGAGGATATACCCGAGCCCTACTGGATCTGTGGGCCTCACCTGTCACCTGAGGAGCGCAAGAATTTGGCCCCTACGCACTGCATGGCGGCGGACATGCTGGCGCGGGCGGTAAGTCCCTCTGTCGAGAGCGTGCAGCTGTGGCGGCCGCCCCAGCACGGGTGGCTGGCGTTTCGCATCTTGCGCGATTTGGACGGCGTGGTGGAACGGTGCGAAGAGGATCATCCAGTGTCTCGTTGAGAATCGACCTAGATAGAGTACTGTTATTACTTGCCATGTCCTCGAGTGTCTTCATAGAGAATGCACGCAGAAGAGTGTTAGACGATCGGGAGCAAGAAACCATCGCTGTGTGAACAGCGTAGTGATCATGGCGACTCAAGTACAGTCTGGTAGGATACCTGGTCGTATTTGAAAGGGAACCATTCCCTCGCTTGAGATAGTCTACCTGTGGCGACCGCAAAAGCAGGAGTAGATAGAGCGGGCTCCTTTCGAGATCGTGCGTAGAGACAACACGCCCGAAGGTGGTTCTGAGATAAGATGTCCTGTGGATGTGAAGAGGTGCGGAGGCCCATGCTACCCCGTTGTGCCCATGCCCAGTCAGTATAGTATAGCGTAGATCCTTGAACTTGAAGCAATCATTGTATTTACGACTGCGACCGCGAATCAGTGCTCAATTGTTTCATCGCAAGATTACTTCTTGTACCGCACCAGTAGCTCTGTGCGGACGCGGAGAACTGAGTACGCCAGGTCTGTGGGCGCCAAGTGTGTAAGGCCGGGGCCCACGAAACCGTGGCGTTCGCTGGTCCTGGCCGACATCTACGTTTATCTGAGACACGATGAGACTTGGAGACATGTACGTGAAATAAGTCGTAGTGTGTTCCTAAGCGTTAATATTTGCCACATTAGTCTCGACAAGCTGGACATTGATGTTCTATCGCAAATATTCGACTACCTACAGCCGAACGGTGCGCTATTCCCGTTGTCCATGACATGCTGGGCAGTACGGATAGCAACCCTTCTTCAGCTGCTGCTGTGTCCTCGTTAAGGAGCCAGTCAATGAAGGCGGCTTCCTTCCTCTTTCTCTGTGGCCTTACGTGAGGTAATGAGCTCAACACAGGTGTGCTCCCGACGATGCTGACGAAACCATTCTAGGACCTTGTATCTAAGGGACAAGTGTCCAAACATCGTTGCTATGGACAATCCGCATAGAAAACTCAAGTTCGCCAGCGATCGGCTGCTATGCGGTACTATGTCTCCCCCATTTCTGAGTGGCGCCTTGCGATCCATGCTTCACCTTCGCTCGGTCCACCTGGAGCTCGGCCACACCTAGAAATACATGGAATCTCGTGGAATTCGGTAGCTGCTATTCTTTACACCCCTCAACTTCGCAGCTTTCCTCTACGAAAGTACCTTCTCAGCCCACGAGAGGCGCCGCTGGAGACATGTACCGACGCTCTTGCTCCAATTACCACCTTCCGATACCACCAGCCCGACCTGCACTCGATCCTCTTCGACTATAGCGCGCAGCAAGATACTCTCGCTTTCGTCCTCCCACGTCTGCGTCAATCCATCGAGTCGCTTCATCTCCCCAGCGAAGTCGCACCGGCCGCGGCCTTGTCGCAGACCCAGTGGCCACGACTACGCGAACTTTCCCTCAGTGGAGAGTTTGATCCGAGCGTGGGGCTTCCCACCCCACTTGAGTCCTTGTTTCTTGGGATGCCGGGGTTGCGCATACTGAACCTCGCACTCGCGTTGCCTTGGGCCGTCAGTCGGAAGCAGCTTATGCTATGGCCGGAAGGCTACGAATCGCGACTACCTTGGCCTGACCTGGAAGCCTTGACCCTATCGTTCCCGGATCCAGAAGATCGCATTTTTGCCCATCTACCTCCCTCTTTGCGCCTCTTATCACTACGCTGCACTCCCCGCCACTGTCTCGGCCTGTGGGAACACTTTGATTACCGTCACTACTCCTCGCCCATCCTCTACTCCTCGGAGATGCTCGAGATCCTCACGAAGATATCTACCCCGCTTCTCGACAGCCTTCAGCTCGAGTACCTCGCAGACGATGCAGAGGACGACTTTTTGCGTTGCATTGTTGACAGGTTTGCCAACGTTCGGTGCTTGGAAATTCAACGCTTCCCAACTTCACTCCATGAGTCGGTACCGGTGGTGAGTTCTCGGCCCCATCGTTTTCGCGGAGTAGATTAACCATTACGATACAGGCCATTGTAGCACAGCGATTATCGGCTCTCCATGCTTTGCATACGCTTTGTGCACATTTGCAGCCACCCCGCTCAAACATTATTACGCCGAACGTGTTGCAGCACTTTAATCCACTGCTGCGGTGTTGGGGGGCATTCTTCCGCAGCCGGGTATTAAGTTATGATTGTTGCAACGACAGGATTGCGGCGCGGCATGGAAGTTGTTTGACCTGGTGAGCAAAGAGGATGTTGCGCAGGACGCCTGTGTAAAGTTAAACCTTGATGATGGTTCGGTAAGCATGGAGGGCTTTCTACAATCGCTTTGTCCGCTCATGTCGTCGCATTTCTAGAGAATCGAAGTACGCGATTTCTAATGAGTAGCACCGTCACTGCTATGTCACTACGCATATCCTAATGGACCACCTGGCTGGAGATTACTGAGCACTCAATCCATCGAGTCTGCCACAATGCATATTCGAGTTTTGAGATCAATCAAAGAACCTCTCTTATGGACAGATCATGGGGCCATACGACATACGGATCACGCATCCCATCCTTGACTCTGAATTACTTATTTCTACCCCATTGGCGGACGTCAGAAACCGAGTGCTTGCGCCAACAATGCTGACATGAACATATGTTCCTATATATTATACCTGCCTGCCTCAAGACTCGCAGGTTAATGTATTAAGTACGAGTGCCCACCCGTTGGCAGACACTATATGACGACTAACCCCCCACAAGTTCTCCTAAGTAGCGTCGCAGACGCGTCGTGTTGCCGCTACCCTCTCGAGGTTCAAGCGCGGAGGCAGCACGACGACGCTTCTTCACCGGCCAATTGTCGGAGCTGTCGCCGGCAAGTTCGTCTGCGGAGTCCGACTCGAACAGGACGAGCTCGGCCTCGCAGGCTTAACGCAGGAGACGTCACAATCGTTACGAGCTGCATGGTAGACGTCTTGCGGCGAGGACGATTCGGTTGAAGAGGTGGGCATATTCCGAGGGGAGTAGGACGTCTGCTGGATTGTCTTCGAGAGGTGGCATGGCTGGCACGGGCCCGTCCACCTTGTCGATGTCGTCAGAACTCGAAGTTCGTGCTCTCGTCGTCCACGTCAGTCCCAGAGGTCGACGCCCTCTCCGCCTTGCGCTTCCGCTTGCTCAGCATAGTACCACATGCGATGGGAGAAGGGAAACGTCAAGACTCGGGACGTGGGATGTCTAGATGTCCTGTTGCAGGTCCGTCAAGAAGTTCCATCGCAAGCGACAGAGGGCGGCTGGGATAGGCTGTAGAAGAAGACGTTCAGTAGTCCGTCGACGGTTAACTTGGTCAGGAGAGGTAACACTTGCCGGATATTTATAGTCGTTGGAGCAGCCGGAGCAACTTGAACTAGGCAAGGTATGTGTGACGTGCTTGCAGTGGAAACGAATGACCACCAATAGAATGTAAAGTAATGTATTGCGCAATGGTGAAGACATCCGTCTCGGCGTGTAGATATAGAACGGATTGAATAGGCTGCCGTACCGTCAAGACCTCCCTCATCGAGCGACCGCTTCACTCGCACACGCACGAACCGTATCACGACACAGAATGCCGGTACGTGCGTTTCGCCCTTCAATGTTGGATTCGTGACACGGATAGAGCTTTCGAAAGGGTGAGAAGGACAAGCAAGGTCGTGTAATCAAAGTCGGAGATCTGGTAGAGACAAAGGTCAGAGGAGGGGTCCATCGGGGAGTGGTACGTTGTCTGGACAATATACGACCGGGGCTGGATAACCACTAGCGATGTGTTGTAGGTGGAAGCCGTGATCGAAAACGAAGAAGACATCCAGGAGATGGGCCCAGACTTAGGGATTACAATCAAGCACGCGCCAAAGATCGTCTACACAGACCAGGTAAGCGCGAAGAAATAGGCAACATTGAGGTAATCATCGTACCAGGGCTGACTACGACTCGCCAGCACGGCCACCGTGTGGCGCACAATCCCGGAACCTTGTCCCACGTCGAGCCAGAGACGGATGTGGCGGGATAAGAAGATTAGAAGCGGAGACACGGGAAGAAACCTGTAGGATAGCATGGTATGCGGCCGGACTCAGAGCTTGGTATTTCCGAGATCCATGTGTATGTTGAGACGTACCTATGATGATGTCGCAGCCGACTCCGTGCTTGCCACCTCACGCAACATGGCTTCTGCTCAGTCCTCGCTCGTTACGTAGGGCGGAGCTCCGTGTCGTCATCGACTATTTGAAGGCGTTGCTCTGACAGGCCATTGGATGTGGCTAACGCGTGGGTCGTCCGCCCAAGATGCACTTGACGGCGGGGGTTAAGTTGTGGTAGATGAAGCTTGCGCATCCTGAAACTTCGAAACGTGGGAGTGGAGGGCACAGTTGTGGCATAAAGAGAGCCGGGCGAACCTCGCTGGTCGGGTAGTCGGCCGGAGAAATGAGGGAGGAGGAAGGGAAGAGGGCTCGGGCTGGACGTCGTGGTGGTGATCACGGGTCAAGTGAACACGTCGACCGGGCGCTTGGGAGCAACAGACTTTACGTTTATACCACCTCCTCCCTCCGGTCGCTCTGGCAGCTGCCTTTTCTTCGCCTCGTCGCCGACGACCTCTTCTGCATCGGCTCAGGCGATGGCAACGATGACCAAGACCACCGACCAGGCTGCGGACCCTTCGCTCCTGGACAAGCTTGACCAGCTCGTCCCTCAGCCCCTCGCCCAGTTCGACGCCTTCCCCAAGCTCCCCGCCTCGTACAAGGCCCGGTCCGAGTCTCGTGGCTTTCTCACTATCTTCGTCGCTTTTGTCGCTTTCCTGCTTGTTCTGAACGACCTGGGCGAATTTATTTGGGGATGGCCGGACTTCGAGTTTGGTGTCGAGAACTTGGCCAATGGTGCCCAAAACCTCGGAGCGAGTACGCTGGATATAAATGTGGATATGGTGGTGAATATGCCCTGCCAGTGTGAGTCCTCGTTCTATCGTCTCGCCAACGTACGTCCCCTCTGCGAGAGTGTATCTCCATTCCACATGAACAACCCGGTGATTCCGAGTAGTCTATCACGCGGCCACAGACATGGGTGTCATGTTGCTCCGGGGGGCTTTGGTCTCGGCTCACGGCCTCCGTGCGTGCATCGGGCTGGGGCCATAATCACCCCATAATGTGTTGACGCTACGGTACACTCAGAGAACCGCGCGAGCATAAACGCTGCATTGCCCTCTCTCAATAACCCATCCTGGGAGTGTTTATCCTACCTTTCCCGCGGTAGCAAAGAGGGCACGCCTTGAGCCCTGACAGGGCCAGTGGTGCCGTCCCAATAATGGGAATTGTCGCGTCGTGGAGTAGAGCGGGTTGCAACTGCAGAACAAGTGTCGGAAATGGGGTTTCTGTGTAGCTACGCCAAAGTTCGTAGACTAAGGAGAGGCTAACCTTCATTCATTCTAGACCTGAGCATTGATCTTCGCGACGCCGTCGGCGACCGACTCTACCTCAGCGATGGCTTCAAGCGAGACGGGACAAAGTTCGACATTGGGCAGGCAACTGCATTGAAAGAGCACGCCGCCGCGCTTTCTGTGCGTCAGGCTGTCTCGCAATCGCGTACTTCCCGAGGCTTCTTCGACACCGTTCTTCGTCGGTCGCAAGACAAATTCAAGCCAACTTATAATCACCAGCCAGACGGAAGCGCGTGTCGCATCTATGGCACGGTTACCGCGAAGCGGGTTACGGCGAACCTGCATGTCACGACTCTCGGGCATGGCTACGCGAGCCACGAACATGTTGACCACAAGCGTAAGTTTTTGCGTTGTGCTGTCTGTAAGCCAAAGTCCTAACACGAAATTTAGTGATGAACCTCTCTCACGTCATTACGGAGTTTTCGTTCGGACCGTACTTCCCGGATATCACTCAGCCTCTTGACAACTCATTTGAGATGGCCTACCATCGTGCGTCATAACCGTTGCAACCACCCTCAACTTTTGTGCTGACATTGACTATGTTGCAGCGTTCGTCGCGTACCAGTACTTTATCCATGTCGTGCCAACCACCTACGTCCCCCCTCGTTCTAAGCCCTTGAACACCAACCAGTACAGCGTGACGCACTACACGCGTGTCCTTGACCACCACCGCGGCACCCCCGGAATCTTCTTCAAATTCGACCTCGAACCTCTTCAGCTTACAATCCACCAACGTACAACCAGTCTAGTGCAGTTCTTGATTCGGTATGTGAAATCACCATACATATGCCTTCGTCCATTCTCATACGAAGTGTTCCAGCGTTGTTGGAGTAGTCGGTGGCGTCTTCGTTTGCATGGGCTACGCCGTCAAGATCGGCACGCACGCCGTCGACGCCGTCACCGGCGCAGATCATACGAACGGCATCGTCGCAGCAGAGTCCACGAGCATCAGCGCGAACCTCCGCAAGCGCTTCCACCCGAACGACCTCCGCCTTCGCCCGGGCAAGGACCGGGTCGTCCGCCAGGGCAACGGGTGGGTCGTCGAGGGCGGCTCACCCTACGGCAGCTACGCCAACACGCCCGTGTCCGGCACCTTCAACAGCCCGCAGCCCGGCCCGAGCCCGTACTCGCCGTCCTTCGCCGGCAGCACGAACGCCACGCAGCCGGGCACGACGTCCCGCTCGGCCTCGTACGGCCTCGGCCTGGGACCGTCACCGGGCGTCCGAGGCTCCTCGCTGCTCTCGCCGCACACCCCCGTGTCCCCGTTCCCGACCGCTGCTACAGCGGGGACGCCGTATACTGCGTCGCATGCCGTGGGCACGTCGTCCGCGCCAGGGACGCCGAATCTGTACTCGCACTTCCCGCCGACGCCGACGCCTGGGTCTGCGACGGGGCCCGGGAGCGTTTTTGCACAACAGCAAGGAGGCGGGCCGCCACCCCCGCCTCGGGGGTCGAGCGGGCTGCGACATGCGAGCAATGGGAGTCCGAATGGGGCTCCGGTCTCGGGGAAGAAGGTCGACTAAAGGATGGGGATTGGGTGTGGCGAGGCTGACTTTGGTTTCCAGGGCCGACTGGGGGCGTTGACCAAGGGGGTTTGGGGCATCAGTTGTCGTATCTATTGCGTTGTGCATAGGGGCGTCGGGCGCAATGGCATTCTCGTTTCCGCTCACATCCTTTCATCGCTCGAGGCAGTCGGTGGGGATGGGGGAGCACCCTCAGGATGTGACGCCGACACCGTGACACTGTTGGTCACGGTTCGACTCTAGTGGACGACTGTTGCTGGCGCGTTGGGGGCCGATGACTCTTGGCTGCCGACCATCGCTGCCATCGTGGAGAATCAGCACATGCTGAGTTTCTCTGCCATAATCGCTCCCGCATGAGGGATTGTGCTTGTTCCTCGTTGGGAGACGTATTTCGCCATGGAGGCTAAGCTCGTCCCATTTCGGCGACCTCACAAACTCCGATGACTCGGTGGCACCTCCGCATTCGGACGTTGATATTTGCGCTCGCCTCTAGTGACTAGTCGCCGCCCAAGCTGAAGGAGATCCTTCGAAGCCTGATGGAACTGCGAAGGTCCGAGGTGAGGTGCCTCGCTTGTTGTTCTCTACCGTGGCGGAGCTCTATTCACCGCTCTTCGGATAGCACAGAAGCGGTCCCAGGGGGTCCGTCGCCCTCGGTGTGGATCGTAATACACGGATTCGTCTTAAAGCACTACCCTAGTCTGTCGGACGACAATAAGACGAGCAGTGTGGCGAGTCGTATCGATGGTCGACACGCTGCTTGTGTCTGCGCCATCATTCAACTTCACCTCTTCTGACGTGGGCCACCTCTGCGTCAATCAAGCCTAGAGGCTAGGTGTGCATAATACGCGTGGAGGCCTTGCCTTCACCTGGCTTCTTAGATATTCGGGGTTCACCCCATGGCTTAGGATTCCGCGCAGATAGGACCCAAGGACTGCTGTCTACGAATGTCATGGGTGGTCGCGGCCCAACTTCGCGTCATGCACACCGCGCGTAGGAACTGGCACTGTACGGCTATGATATGAGCATCAACGTCGATATGCCACAACACAAATGGAGACACTTGAGAAACGACGGCAGGTCGGTAGAGAAAAAGACGCGGGTTCAGGAAATGGACAGGCCATAGTCCGTCGAAATGCCCCAAATATGAACGGCATGCCTACGCCTCACTCATGCACAACAAGTGTGCGAGAGTGGACATGGATTTCCCTGTGAATCAAGCTCCGCCAGACCGCAAGAATAAGGACAGAGGAGCGCATCATCGTTGATGTGACACAGTATTGCACTTGGGCTATGTCAGTGGCTTTCAGGGAAGCAACCAAGAGCTGCGTAAATGTCTAATGAACTTTAGCGCATTGAAGTGCAGGTGAGGGTTTCGGGAGGACCGTGGCCAGAGGCTCCCGCTGTGCTCCATTTTGGCGACTCGCCGGATTCGTACGGCGTCTAGTCTCGGACAAGTCCGATTCAATCAACATTTGCGCGACCAGTCGTCGACTCGTACTACGCAGTGTACTCAACCACGCGCAAGATTCTTGGCATAGCTGATATGGGGTCCCGTTCGTATTGCACTCAAATTCCCAACCGCAAGGGTTAAAACCTTACAAAGTTCAGTTTCCTTCCCGGAGACACATATCCCGGCGTTTTCAGAACCTACTGCTGTGTGTGGGGGGGTCGCGGTCACAGAATTTCTCAGTCCTCGCGAAATGCCACCACAAGTCATGGCCGAAGTGGCAGAACATTGCGCAGACGGGAGGGTCTAGGGTTACAGGAATGGACCTTCCATACAGTATGTCCCGCAGCCCATACATGTTGACTGCCGCCACCGGTGAGGACTTCGCTCATTACAAACCGGATAATACACGCGACACTGATAGCTGCTACATCCCTTCCATACGTCTACCGGTTCTTCTTCTCGTCTCAGACCTCAGCTTCGCTAGCCCAAAGCTGCTCGCCAAGACGCAGCTGTTTCGTTCTTTCTCGCCAGGATTCGTCTGTCATTCTTCAGCTGACACAACAAGACGTACCGTCTCCCGTGCTCCCGCTGCCACAAACAATCAACGTGGAGATTCTCGCATCAGAGTCTCCTCCATGGGGCTCATTCTCGACGTACCGACCTCTCTGTCCGACTGGTCCGACTTCTCGATGACCACGCCGCTGAACACAGGCCGAAGACGATGCGCGAACTGAAGGACTACAAGCCGTCTATTCTACCCACCGCCCAAACTTCACCATGTGCAAACCTTCCTTGTCTCTATCATCATCTGTGTCTAGAGACATCTTTCTCTTTAGTCACTCCGGCGCGATCACCCCCTCCACTATATTCTCGGATCGTTCATGCTGTCCAAGTCCTTCAAAAGTTCCTCTGGAGGTTCGTCAGTCTCATGGAGAGCACTTCGTCGTCATTGACGCGATCCATCTATCAGCAGACTGTCACTCGGCAGCGAAGAGCGGTTGAAGGGCGATGTTAGCCAGGCTCGGGCCGCGCTGCCAATGTCGTGTTATTGGGGCACGAAGAGCTGAGCTCCTCGATGACAAGGAGTTCGCGATCCATGACGTGCGCCTAAAACTTGCTTAGTTGCTGGACGTCAATGGCCATCGCCCTTACCACTTACCACTCCTCCATGGACCCCTCCTCTGAACTTTTGTCTCAACTAGATCCCCAACGTTGCACGATCTTCCTTGTCCTCCTCGCCCTTCGAAAAGCTCTGTCGATATCACGAAGTCGACCTCACACCTACCGTCAATCTTTGTCGTGATGCGGTCGGTGCGTATGCGAGCCAGGGGTGGACTTTCGGAAGGGCTGGTGGTCATACAATCAGTTCAACTCGTCTTGCGCTTCGTATATATATACACGGAGAAGACTCCATAGTTGTCTTCATACATGCGCAGTGTATTGCTTTGCACTTCGTCGGCGAAGTCGTTTCACGTCAATCACTCCGCACGATATCTTCGCTTCTGTTGCTCCGTTCGCAACAATCTTCACCCGTTCCCGGCGAGTATTGCATTATTTCCGCAGCTGCACAACTAACACCCTCAGTCTGCAGGTTACTCCAACTCTTGCGCTCACATTTGTGAAGTTACCCTCAAAGGTTGGTGGCACTGACTGCCAACTCTATCCACGCCCGCGACAGCGTCGCACCATATTACCAGTTGAAAATCATCTTTTGAGTACTGCTACTCCTTCCGTGTTCGAGGATCGGTCCACTGACAGAGTGTTCTGCTTTCTGCGCAGGAGACTGGAGGCAGGCCGAATGCACTTATCGGCCTGTTTTTCCTAGATTGACGAACCGCACAGACATAGTTACCGCTGTTCGCCGATCTTATCAAACTGACCATCGATGTCATCACGGCGGTGGCGAGAATCCATATCCGAGTCAGCCTCGGCACTAGTAGCGTTGTCTTCAGTCCCAGCTGCCAGTTTGCTCCCATTACGGCCACCCGGAGGTCTCAAAGTTCTGACTCAATATTCCAGGTTGGGACACTTGCGCTTACCCCTCGAATTATGCGCTAAAACGAGACCTCCTGATAAATATTCATGATGATGGTGAACAGAAGTAACCTATCTCGTGTGATGGTCTCTGCGATAAAAGTTATGGTTACCGTGACTGACCATTCTTCAGGTGGCACAGAAGGGGTGTCAGGGGTTCTGCAGCCGCCAGTGTGGATCCTGATACACGGATTTGTCAAGTGCCCGTATATTCCAACAACAATAGGTCGACTTGAAGCTCCAATCCATGCTTGTGGTATTTGCCCTTTGTGTCCCTAATCGAACTTCCCCCATCTAGCCCTTTTCAGCCACGACCAGACCTGCAGGCTCCATACGGAAACCATGCCTATTCCTCGCTTGCAGGATATAGCGACTGAGGTTCCCTTCATAGGCATGAATTCCACACGCGCGTATAATTATTTGTCTCGACGCAGAGTGCATTCCATGATAGCATGGGTGTGTGGGGCCTTCGTGCCAGTAGAGCTCCCATTCCATCTTAGTAACGGAGCTATATGTTCAGAAATGACACCTTTATGTCGACACATACTTCATACGCGCCGTGAAGATGGTGCACGTCCGAGACATTCTCAAACCAACAAGGCCTTGGACGTCGTCGGAGCACTTATCAGCGTGGGGATTTGGGACATGGGTATTCGAACTCGCCTTTCCAGTTGATGGAACGATCATTTATAAAGTTCATAGAAGCGTAGAGATCAGCCCTCAACGTTTTCCACAGTCCCACTGTATTCATCGCCACTCTCCAGGCAGTAGAAATTGATGACACTGCTGATACTGACGCCAGCCGTATCACCGGCAGAGATTGTCCAGCCCGATGTCCAGATCCTCAAATCAATCCTTGTGATGAGGTGAAACGAAGGTCCGAAGTGGCGGCACTGCTGTGTCTTATCGATGGCGGAGGTTTGAAACTGTCACGATACGATTTCCGTTTTCCTTTTTGGTCTTTCCCCGTACAGCATGACACAGGCCAGTACGATACGATATCTCCGACCGCCCGTGCGAGTCTTCGTGTTCCGGATACGA